>PVIU01013706.1:0-54857 GCA_004026605.1 Ondatra zibethicus | reverse complement strand
AACAATGCTGCTATGAACATAGTTGCACAAATGCTTTTGTAGTATGATTGGACTTCTCTTGGGTATACTCCCAAGAGTGGTATTGCTGGATCCTGAGGTAGGTTGATTCCCAATTTCCTGAGAAACCGCCACACTGATTTCCAAAGTGGTTGCACAAGTTTGCATTCCCACCAGCAATGGATGAGAGTTCCCCTTACTCGGATGAGAGTTCCCCTTACTCCACATCCTATCCAGCATAGGGAATCATTGGTGTTTTTTATTTTGGCCATTCCTGGACATACAGGAATATACAATGTGACCCTTCTTCAAAAATAAAGAAACTAAATCATAATGGAAAGCATAAATCCCTAAGTTTAACTTTGACATGTAGTTTTATGTATTAATCTTGGGTATTGTTAATAATTAAATTCTAATTAATGCTATGCTAACAATGCAAAGCAAATTTCTTGGATATCCTGATAATTATAATAATTTTCTGACATTGAATTTGATGTGATGTATTATACATAAACACCTCTAAAATAAATCATGTTTGTTGACAAGTTCTCCATGAATCAAAGTTATCTAAAGACTTCCATACTCTTTTGCTTAAATAACATTTTAAATTCATTTTTAGTAGTACTTGGGACTGAATCCAGAGCCTCATCTATGACAGAAAATACTTTTGCACTTAACTACATTCTCAGCACTCAAACAATCCTCTGACTGTTTTAGGATTTTTCCCCTGTTCTCAATGCAGTTTTGGTTGAATCCGAATTGCAAACTTAACCTTTAATGAGAATAAATATGGAAAACTTAGAAGATTTCAATAACTGTGCTTTTTGTTTCTAACATAAGGCATTGTTGAGATCAGGCTGCACAGCACTCTGTTAGTTTATACTGAATAAAACTGCAATGGTTCAGTTTATGTATTTCTCTATGAGACTCAGATTTTGTCTCCATTTTGTGGAAGGTAGATGCTTTAGCCACTAAATGGACATAGGACTCCTACATCTGCCAGATGCCACACATTGAAGACAAATTGATAAGTGACTTATTCTTGGAAATAAAAAGAGAGCGAGAACATACATTTATTGGCATGAATTTATAATATAGGGGCATAAAATATATTAAAATATTATCAGGGAAAAACAGGCATAAGAACTTACTGGACAGGCCAGACAGAGGAAAGGGTGTAGCTCCCTTGCTTGGAACATATAAAGTGATGGACACATAAAACTAGGATTGTGCAGCTCCAAACCAAATTATCATTTGATAACTGATGTGTTAAGGTTCAGCAAGCAAAGGACTCACTGATTATTCCTGGAAATTCAGTTTGGCTCTATTGCCTCAAAGTGAACATGGTCTACACAACTATATTGCTATATACTTATTTGCCCATATGTATCTAGACCCAAACCTAACATGTCTTGCTCTGTGACCCGACTTCAGTCTTTCACTTTGTATCTGAACCATCAAACTCTGAGTCAAGAGGAGCTCCCTCCCATCACTTTTGTGGTTCCTTATCTTATTGATATAGGTTTTTGTTAGCCTGTTTTTGAGACCTCTTGAACTATGCTTCAGTTTCTTTAATTTATACTCATGCTATAAAACCTATCACACATATTACTTTTCTGATACTGTGATAAAATATCAAAGATGAAAGCAATTTATAAATAAAAGCATAAATTTTGGCTTATAGTTTCAAGGAGATAAGATTCCTTCATGGTTGGGTTGGGGAGGGCATGACGAAATGTATCAAGAGTAGGAAATTGAGAGATTACATCTTAACTGCAAGCAAGAATTAGAGAGTGAACTGGAAATGGGATGAGGCTATAAACGCTCAAAGTCAGACTTTAATAACTGACTTCCTCGGAGATTTATTATCATAAAAATTTTATAATCTTTGCAAACAGTACCACTAACCAAGGATTTGTATTCAAGCACATGAACCTCTGATAGATGTTTCCCATGAATACACATACACACACACACACACACAATCACATACACACAAAAAAAAGATATGTGCTAAAGAAAATTTTCATAGGAAGATTGTAAATCATGAAGATCATATGATTTGGATTAAGACAAATCACGCTTAGTCATGGCCTATTTGTAGATTAAACAGTAAACCAAATGTTGTTAACCTTTCTTTTAAATTTTTATTATCTGTACTTTGTGAAACATTTTTATGTTGTGACTTTCTATCACTAAAGAAAAAGAAAGATACTGTATTTTTTTGACCCAAGATTATGTCCAGCAATTATTTCTGGTTCTGTGATTTTAAAATGATACATTTTCTGTGAATGACATGTTCATTGAGGAATGTACTTGAGGGCAAGATAAAAGGCCAGAGGGAAATGACAGAGCAATTTACATATTCTGCAGCTTTTTGTAAGCACCCACTATAAAGCAATGATCTCACATTTTCTTCATTCTGTTGTTGCCACTTGATAAATTTTATAATTCTAAACTTGTCATACAAAGCTTGTCTACAGCTTTGTAAGACAAATGGTTGTAAATCCATTCTGTACTGAATGTGAATGATAAGAATACTTCTCTTGCAAGGCTACCTATGTGAATACATTGAAAAGATAGTACAGAAAATGTTCTGTCACGGTGATGAGTAGAAACAGCAGATAAACCTGAGCCTACTGTACTGTGGTCTATGGTTAATCACAGACTCCTCACAACAAATAAAACCTTAGAGATCATTATTAATTCAGTCACCATTCTCATTAAGAAGTTGCTTTTTCAAAGTTGTTGGCACACTGATATAAAGATTTTCTTCACTCTCTCAGTGATGAGAGTCACTGATTTTGTTTTTCAGCTAAGGCATTAGATGTCTCTAACAATATTGGAATAACTTACATCTTAATTATGCTTACAAGAATGGAATTCCATTCCTAAACCCAAAGCAATCAAGACAGATGGCATATTTATACTAGTACTATATTGAGGAATTAAAGTGTGTGTAAGATTGGAAAGATGGAAATAAATTGTTGCAAATAAAATCTCATAATCTACATGAGTTGAATATTGCACGTATCATTTATATTTTATCAGAGTTTTGACAACCAGAGCATTTTGATGAAGCTATATATCAATTGTAAATTTCTGCAGTTTTTGAGACAAGGGTTATTTCATCAGTTATCCATAATAAATCATCATAATAAATGGTATTTATTGAGTTGTTTGGTTTTCATGTCTGTAGGAAAAGCACAATATTTAATATTTATCATTAGTGATTTTGTTATTGGTGGTGGTTAGTGGTGTTTTTGAATTTATCTTTAGTTATTGAAGAACAGCATTTGAAATGATCTATAAATATGACCTGCCTTGAAGACAAAAATCTCATAAAATTATCATACCCATATATTCTGATACAGATAACCTAAAACTAGGTACATATATAATGATCTGTAATAAAGCATATATTAAAAATTCCAAAGTAGCAGTAATTTTGTGACCATTCTCAGGTTGGCTCTCCTTAGTTATTTTAATTAAGAAAACTCTCCAAAGACATGCCCTTGTGCCAACATAATCTAAGCAATCTCTCATTGAAAATTCCTTCCTGCTGTAGTAACTCATTCAGCCAGTAGACTTTAAGTTATATGCCCACTTAGACATGGTCTCTTATACTATAAATGCCATTGCAAAGCATGCTCCCTCTCTCTTCTGGCTGCTGAATTTGGTGGTTGTTTCCTTTTCGAGCAGAGGACTGTGATCTGTGAGTCTACTAAATAAATAAGCCTTTATTATAATCAATTCTGAACTAGTGTGAGATTTCATTTTAGCATCCGTCTCCATCTGGCTCAGCATGTGGATCCCAACTCTATACCAATCAGGTCGACTGGTCCAAAAGGCCCAAATGGCCCAATTCCCAGAAGCTCTCCAACCCCACTCACCTGGTTTGCTTTCACCTACTGTTTTTTTGTTGTTGTTGTTGTTTTTTGGTTTTTTTTTTGTTTTTTTTTTTTTTTGTAAAACCCACACCACAGCGGAGCTAAGTGCATAGCAACTTGGATATTTTCCAAGCTCATGCACTTTTCCCCCAACACTGCCACGTTCCCTGATACAGAGTGACTTTCACAGCTTCCAGTTTGTGCTCCCTGCTCATGAGTTCTGGGTTCCTTGTTCCATGTGCAGAACTGATTTAATTGCTTTTAATTTGTCAAGAAAAACATATTTGTCAGTATTTAACCAATACAAAGGCAGAAAACCAAAGTGGCACAGGACTATTAATGCCACCATCATTTGCGACTCTGCAAGTGGGACACCTGGTGGAAAATAAAGAATATTACACCTAAAACAATTTACTAGGTCTCATAACACAGGTAAGTATTTGATTAATAAATAAATGAATAAACTTGAAAGTTATATAATTGAAGACAACATTACCATGCAAAATTTTAATAAGAAATTTCCTGATATTATGGATTGTATTCTGCAAGGCTTAATACATCCATTTATTGGATATTGGAACTCAGTTTTTTCTTAATATTATATCCTTAAGAAAATGGTTTGATAACAGAGCCAAAAATGTGGCACTTTTAGAAATGATAAGTCTTTACAAATTAATAATGAACAGCTAGCTGACAGGATAAATACTATCAAAAATCAAAAGTAACCAGAAAATATTAATACTATTGAAAAGGATAACATTAATTTGAAAGACAAAATTTAATCCATGACAAAGGGTACTGAGAAATTATCAGAAAGAATTCACACTGTTGAATTTGACAATCAAAATATGTTAAATTTTATGATAGGTTAGCGGATAGAATATCTCTCCAGGAAGGAAATCTGCATGCTATCCAAATAATGTCCAAGGATGAGGTTTTATCTTTAAAGGAAAAACTTCAGACCTTGGAATCACATGTGAAGAATGAGTACCAGAGGCTAGGTGCCTCAATGAAATCACTAGAAATATATACAGCCCAGGAGATTCAGGCTTTACAAAAGACAATAGTAAAAAATTTGAAATGACTGAGGAAATTATTGGAGCTGATGAGCAGGGAAAGAAGATAAAAGGACAGGATTCAACATCACCAGTAGCTGTCAGAGATGACTTACTCAGGGTTTTAGCTTTCTACCCTGCAATCTACTCTGAAGAATCATCAGGCTCTAAATGACCAAAAGGTTCCAAAGAAGTTAGATGGATACTTACAGAAAGTAATGATCTAAAAGAAATGAAAACAAGCTATAGTATCATACAGATTGCATTCATCATTTCTTAGAGAGATAGTAAAGATATGGGCTTCTAGCAATAAGGTAACCCCACATGACTGGCCTTAATTAGTTTTAGCAGTCCATGATAATGGACCACAATTACTGTGGAAATGTTATTTGAGAGGAGAGGCAAAAATTTTAGAACAACAGGGAAAAAGAAAAGGACTTGAGACTTCCCCAAGATCAAATTCTAAGTGAGGGCTTTTATGCTGACCCATGAGCTCAAGCTCTTTACAATGAAAAAAATCTTGTCCCTATGCCATAAAGCAACCTTAAATACTTGGTACAGAATTCAATATGAGGAAAACTAATTGACTCATGTACTAGGGTTAAATTGTGCCAAGAGAACCCCTTTGTGATATTTTACAAAGATTAACTAAGGCTGTACAAATAGGAGTACCAGACCCAGATGCTAAACAAGTACTTATTGAAACTCTGGCTTTTTAAAATACCAACTTAGAATGCTAAAAGATACTTGTACCATTAAAGGTTAGATCAGCACCAATGGATTCTGCATGCAATGAACGTTGAGACATTTGACTATAATACTGAATCTTGGGTAGGAGAAGCAATTTCCAAAGTTTATGAGGAGACATGAAAATGCCATATTTTTAATTGTGGTAGAATAGGACATCTGAGAAAGAATTGTAGACAAGAAATTCCTAGGAAAAATGTCTTTTCTGGCAAAAATAAAAGGTATCAATCTTCTGGATTATATAGAAGGAGTGGCAAAGACTGGCATTAGACAAATGAATGCTGATCAACAATAGACACAAAAGGCAACTCAATAACATCAGAAAACTCCTTGGAGGGCCTCTCACAGGGCTCCAAGTCAAAAGCAGTCCATTTGTTCCCAGTCACTGTGGAGGACATGTCTCACCAGGAAAATTTAAAAATCCAGAGCTTTCTGAAAAAACAAACAAACAAAAAACATAATGTTTTGAATTATGGAATAAACAAGGAGGATGAATAAAAAATTCCAATAGAAAATATTCTGGCAGACCTCTATAAATGACATTGTAATTGTGGGTTTGATAGACATGGGTAAGACATTAGTATCATTACTCTAGAATCTTGGCATCCAAATTCAACTCTTCAAGAAGTAGATGTTCAAATCCTAGGAATGAGAACCCTATCACAAGTGAAACAAAGCATGAAATGTGTTGAATACATAGAACCAGAAGGAAAGAGAGGAAGCCTGAGGCAGTATTTGGCTAATATTGCAGTGATTCTATAGGGCAGGGACCTATTGCAGCAATGAAGAATACTCAGATTAACATTTCTACAATCTCAGAACCTCATATTACTGGGAAGGATATTATAAGATACTCTACACAAAGGTGACCAGTCATTCACACTGTACAAGAACACAAAGCAACTAGCAAACTTTTAGAAGTAGCAACAGCTACCTTTAAAATGGTTAACTGAGAAACCAAAATGGGTTAAATACTGGCTTCTAACAGAAGATAAACTGCAGGCTTTAGAACAGTTGATACAGGAGCAACTAGATGCTCATCATATTGAAGAATCAACCAACCCTTGGAATTCTCCTGTATTTGTTATTTAAAAGAAATTCAGTAATTGGAGATAGTGACAGATCTAAGAGCTGTCAGCAAGGTTATTTAACCTACGCACCCTCTACAATCTGGAATTCCTCTGCCTTCTCTATTACCAAAAGGATGGCCTCTTTTAGTTATTGATTTAAAAGATTGTTTCCTCACTATACCTTTAAAAGTGCAGAGAAAAATTTGCTTTCACAGAACCTACTTATGATAGTTCTCAGAGAACTAGGAGACTGCCCTCCAACAGGGAATACCCAATATCCCCACCTTATGCAAATACTTTGTAAATCATCCATTGGAAGTAATACATAACAAATTTCCTAAATCTATAATTTACCATTACATGTATGACATTTTGCTATTTGAATCAAATGTAGATAATTTAGAAAGAATGTTTGAAGAAGTAAGGAAAATTTTGCCAAAATGGGAATTACAAATTCCTCCTGAAAATAAAATACATATGGGGAATATATCAATTACCTAGGTTATAAAACAGGTTTACAGAAAATTAGATTACAAAAGGCACAAATTAGAGGAGATCTATTAAGGACACTTAATGATTTTCAAAGATTGTTAGGAGACATTTCCAGTCTATGACTGGCTGTTGGGATAACACCTGATCTAATAGTTCATTTAAACAAAACCTTAGATGGTGACAAAGACTTAAATAGTCCGATGAAATTAACAGCTGAAGCAGAAAAGGAATTGGTAGTTGTTGAAGAAAAATTACAGGAGGCACATGTAGATAGGATGAATCCAAATCTTTATTACATTCTGTCATATTGCCTTCCAGAATTTCCCATATAGAAATTTTAATGCAAAGGAAAGATATTATCTTTGAATGGATCTTTTTAACACATAAACCAAAGAAAAATTAAAAACATATGTGGAAAAAGTCTCTGAATTAATTATAAAAGATAAATTGAGACTTTGTCAACTACCAGGTATAGACCCAGCAGAGATTATAGTGCTTTTTACTAATGATGAAATTAAAAAAAATATGAGAAGACAATGAACCTTGGCAAAGAGCTTTTGATAATTTTTTAGAAGATATTAATAGCAATTATCTGAAAAGAGAAATAAATAACCTTGTAAAGAGAACTGTTTGCATCATTCCCTGCATTGTATGGGACACAACAATAACTGGAGCCGATACATTCTATACTGATGCAAACAAATCAGGAAAGGCAGGTTACAAATCAGAGGATTTAAATAAGGTATAACAAAACCCTTATACTTCTGTCTGAAAGGCAGAATTATTTGCTATTCTCATGATACTAAGGGATTCTAAGGGATTTTAAAGAATCTCTCAATATAGTTACTGATTCACAATATGCAGAAAAAGTTGTCTTGCACATTGATAATACTGTATTTATACCAAATGACACAGAATTAACTTCATTATTCATACAGGTTCAAGATATAACCAGGAATAGGTTTTTTTCCCATATATATAACACAATCCAATCCCATGGGGAATGCCAGGTTCTCTAGCACAAAGTAATGAAGAAATTGATTGATTATTGATTAGAAGTATGTTGAAGGCCTCAGAATTTCATAAGAAAAATCATGTCAATAGCAAAGGAGTCTTCTGTTACATGACAACAAGATAAGGAGATTATAAAGAGATGTCCTACTTGCTTTTTTTATAACCAAACACCATTACCTACAGGGAGTAACCCAAAGGGAACTAAAGGAATGAAATTTGGCAGATAAATGTGTTCCACTTTGCAGATTTTGCAAAATTAAAATATATACACCACACCATTGACACTTATTCAGGTTTTCAATGGGCAACTGCTTTGAGCTCAGAAAAGGCTAATTCAGTAATCACACATTTATTAGAAGTTATGGCCATTATGGGTATACGTGAACAAATAAGACAGACAATGGTCCAGCATATGTCTCTAAGAAAATTAAAGTTTTTCTTATTATAATATAAAGCATATTACAGGTATATCAAACAATCCTACAAATCAAGTAGTTATAGAAAGATCAAATCACACTATGAAGAATATGTTATCCACCTTTCCTCCATCTCCACACTCCCACTCCCCCAAGCTCTCCCCAGTACTTCCCTTCTCCCTTCTTCTTCCCCCTCTCCCCTCCCCCACCCCCCTATCCCCATCCCCATATTCCCAACTTTTGCATGGCAATCTTGTTTGCTTCCAATTTCCAAGAGGATCTATATATGATTTTCTTTGGGTTCACCTTGCTATGTGGCTTCTCTGGGCTTGTGAGCTATAAGCTTAGTGTCCTTTGTTTTATGGCTAGGGTCCACTAATGAGTGAGTACATACCATAATCGTCTTTTGGGGTTTGGGTTACCTCACTCAGGATAGTGTTTTCTATTTCCATCCATTTGCATGAAAAATTCAAGATTTCATTGTTTTTTTACCGCTGAGCAGTACTCTAATGTGTATATATTCCACACTTTCTTGATCCATTCTTCCATTGAGGGGCACCTAGGTTGTTTCCAGGTTCTGGCTATTACAAATAATGCTGCTATGAACATAGTTGCACAAATGCTTTTGTAGTATGATTGGACTTCTCTTGGGTATATTCCCAAGAGTGGTATTGCTGGATATCTACATTATTGAATTCATTTTAGGACTGGCAAGATACTTGGCTCTAGAGGAGATCCCAGGTGTCCACAGGGATGTCCCCAGCTAGGTCCTTGGGCAGCAGAGGAGAGGGTGCCAGAACTAGCATTGTCCCATAGTCACACTGATGAATATCTTGATCACATTCATAGAAATTTCGTCCGATGGATGGAGATAGAGACAGAGACCCACATTCACACCAGAGCAATGGATTGAGCTCCCAAGGTCCAGTTGAAGAACAGAAGGTGGGAGAAGATGAGCAAGGAAGTTAGGACCGTGAGGGGCTAGTCCACCCACTGAGACAGTGTGCCTGATCTAATAGGAGCTCACCAAATCCAGCTGGACCAGGACTGAATGAGCGTATGATCAAACTGGATTCTCTAAATGTGGCTGCCAATGAGGGCAGAATGAGAAGCCATCAACAGTGACACTAAGACCTATGTCCTCTGCATGTATTATCTTTTTGGGAACCTAGTCAATTTGGATGCACACCTTCCTAGGATGGGATGGAGGGGGGAGGGCCTTGGACTTCCCACAGGGCAGGACACCATGCCCCTTTTAAGGAAGCAGAGGGAGGGAGGGGGAGCTGGAGGGGACTGGGAGAAGGGGAGGAAATGTAAATTTTTTTTGAATGGAAAAAATAAAAGAATGTGGGGAAAAAGAATATGCTAAACAAACAGAAAGGGATGGAAAATATCTCCAGAAATAGGTTACATAATGCATTATTATCCTTAATTTTTTTACCGCTAATGGGAAAGAAACAACAGCAGCAGAGAGACTTTGGATAATGGAGAAGTCTTCTGAATTAAATCAGCCAGTGTAGTTTGAGGATGTGTTGACTTCATATTGAAAACCAGGGTATATGCTATGTTGGGAAAGGGGTTTCATTCTTGTTTCCACTGGAGAAGAAAAGTTGTGGATACCATCAAAATCAATAAAGATTTGGTTTAAAAAGAGAAATCTCTTGAGAAAAAGAAATAATAGCTCATCAACAGAGGTGACAACCATATATGTGGTTATAAAAAAAACTTTATGAGGGTTGGGGCAAGGGTATATTCTTGTCTTTGCAGGAAAATACTTCATCTTCAAAATGTCAAGAGACGCTGGACATCTAGATGCCTGAAAGGAAAAGATAATTATCCATATAGGATCACCAAGCAAAGAGAATTATGACTTATGAGGACAGTAAGGGTAAAAATCTCTGAGCATAAACCAGGATAATAGCCATGACTCACTTAACAATCAAAGATGGCTTTGGAGTTGGACAATGGCTCTGTCCTTCTCTAAATCCAAGCATGTTGTTAAAAGAAAAATTTAGAGTTTCTGTCTCATGTCAGGAGCTGTCTGGTATGGGACAGAAAGAAGAAAGAGTTTAGAAAAAAATTACTTTTCTTCATATATATTTTTGTCTCTAGTGTACCTTTCATTGAATATATGTCTCTATAAATAATGTTCATTTTTCAAAATGAACAATGAATTTTCCTGCAATAATGTTTGAAGTTTCCATGGAGAAGATAGGGCTCCAAAACAACAACTTCACCTGGTTAATATGACATTATGATGCTGATAGCACTACTATAATAACTGTTTTGGGTACCAGCTGCACAAGACGGTTCCAATTTGGTTAGTTGAAATTGTGGACCATTTTACAATGTACTGGCCAGAACTCCAAATAAGAACCTCAGAAAAACACTACTGAATAATCAGAGACTATTTGCAATTATACCAGATAGTAATCTTAAAACCTAATCATCATTTTACTTTCACAGGATCCCATAGAAAGAACACAACCCCCATGACAGCTGTGTGGAGACACAGAACTGGCTTAGAGTGCAGGCTCCTCCTGGGACAGATGAGACGAAGTTGGGAAACGGTTGCTTGGCAAACCAAGCATAGATGAAAGCAAACTTTCTCTGCCCATTTCTCAAACGTTCTGTCAGAATCTGTACCCTGGATAGGTAAGTGGCCTTTGAGCTCAGTTCTTCACGCTCTACCTGTTACAAAGGAGTGCTTTGATTCTGTATAATTTTTGCCTTGTTTCTATGTACTTCTTTTCATTTTTATTACTGTTATTAATTGAGGTATTGTTTCTTGCAAGGTGAGGCAGGAGTTTCTCATGATCATGTACGTGACTAAAGGGGGGTTTCAGAGTTGAGGTAATGCTTTTTAGTCTGTGTCAAAAGCCATACAAAATAAAGCTTGTTATGCAGTTGTTCATACTCTGTATCCCCTGAGTCCTGATTTGCACGAGACCCTTACCCAGGGATTCTAAAGCACTAGACATTGACATAGCTGGAAGTAATTCTAGAAGATGATGTCCCCTCTCCCAACAAAGTTTGATTTCAGAGTTAGAGACATCAATAACTGGTTGATTATAATTGCCATAATATTGGGGGTTGGGAGAAAATTATGTAGGCTCAGGGATCTCTTTGGAAAAAACAGAAATTGGATGGGATAATAGATTAGTGTGAGCTTACTGATACTAATAATAGTGAGTAATAGAGTGAATACTTGTGAGCTATTATTTATATGCATTTTACATTGGTGTAGATTCTTGTATATTGATACAAACTTAAATTATATTGAATATGTTCATATTTTTGTCTACAATATTTGTATACCAAGGCAAAGTTATTTTGTCATATTGTATGCATGCATGCTTCTACCTCTGCTTAAGACATTTTATATATTGATACAATTTTAGTATATATTTATTATATTGCAATATATATTTCTATCTCTCATCAAGATATTTATACATTGTTTACATTTTGAGGCCATTGTCCTCATTTGTTGCCCAGTTGTTTTAGGTTGTTTTATATTTGTATCAAAATTAGGTCGGTACGATAAATAACCAAGCCAGCTCAAGAAGATCAAGTAATTTTAATTTGTTAAAAAGGGGAAACTCACAATACAAGAATGGGAGGTCAGAAGTCTTATCAGTCCAGCGGGGCACCGCATGGAGAAAGAGAGAGAGAGCACCTGTGTTCTCTCTGTTTTTCTACCTGGGGGTTCAGGTAGCCACACCCCAACTAGATGTGATTGGTTGATAATTTCCCCCATCAAATATTCTAAAATGAAGTCTTAGTCTTTAAGTTATATAGTTATTAAGACTTATAGGTCATGCATGTTTCTCATACTTATAGTTAGACTAATCAGGCTCTTTAGATACATAGAGATTGTATTATTCATTGATAGGTAATCATCAACCACTTCAAAGAGCTGTAGAATATGGCATTTAAATAACTTAGGGTTCTGTTGAAGTGAGACAGGATTGCTCCTGGCAGCACTGATCTATTCTCGAGAGAATGTTGAAACCCAAGACACTCCACTTGGAACTTGTTTTCTTCTTGGCAAAATTTCCATTTGGGCAAGGAATTGTCCAAGCATTGACCACTGATCAAATGCATTATATCCAGACAGGACAAGCAGGATACAAGAAAAAAAAAAACTGTCAAATCTTGCCAAGACAGGGTAAGATGGTTTTGAAAAATTTTCTGCCTCTAAAAATGGTCTGTAAGTTACTCTAGGTCTTAGTCAATGTTGGTTTCTCCAACATTGCAAATGAGATTTTGTGTGATTGTCCAGGTAGTCAGTTGCTTCTGTCATGTGTTGAACATTTTGGAAGTTGCTTGATTGTACGTCCTGCTTACTCAAGAAATATTATTTCCCTTCTAGTGTCTTCGATGGAGTTGAAGACTAGATAGGTAAAGTTACTTTTCTCTCATGACTTTGCCAAGTATTTATAATACAAGAGTTAGACTCCTTAGGATAGGATAATTATTGAAACATTTATCACATGTTTTTGCTTATTATTGTTTATATGGGTTGTAATTCAAATTTTTATACTTGATATTTGTTCTTATTGTTTATAATTTTGTATTATGCTTAGAACTCTCTTATTTAAACAAAAGGGGGAGGTGTTATAGGAGATCCTTCAGCCAGTAGCCTTTATGTTACCTGCCCATTTGGGCATGGCCTCTTATACTATAAATGCCAATATAAAGCACACACTCACTCTCTTTTCTGGCTGCTGGATTCAGTGGCTGTTTCCCATTCAAGCAGAAGACCTGAGATCTGTGAGTCTACCCCTAAATAAATAACCCTTTATTATACTCAATTCTGAGCTAGGGTGGGATTTCTTTTTAGCATCCATCTTCACCTTCCCAAACTATTTTAGATTGTGGCAATATAATAACTAAAACTAATTAATTCATAAACACACACACTTCTAACTTTCCTATCTGTATTCTCACTATAAGACACATACTGTATCTTTTGAGTATCCTTGTTACTACACTTCATCTATAAGTACAATATAGAATACTCTACTCAACTTAATATTCTTAATTACATTTAAGTCATTTTAATGTGAAAATGCCCATATTCACAGGTTCTTGGAGTCAGGGTGTATACATCTTTGAAAGACTAATTCTTTCTATCATAGCCTTTGTGTGTCTTTAAGACCTAGATGACTTCATTGTTGAAACTGTGTGTTTTAAAAATACACAGTTTTCACAAGAAAAGAAAGTTATAAAATATTCATATACTTACCTTAGGTTGATTTACAAAGACAAATATTGTGAAAACTGTACTAAGTGATGACTGTACACTACTAAAAATGCTTAAGTTGGAAATTATAATAAAACATTAAAATGTCATTCTGTCATTGATTAGCATATGAGAAACACAATTTTCACAAACTTTTTAAAACAATAGTCTGAATTCTGCTGTTCACATCACCCATTTTATATTTTCTTTGCACTAAGTTTGTACAACTTTGGCATGCACTAGATGTAATAATTTGTTCAGTGCATATAGATTTAAAATATAAAGTTAACACTTCCTATTATCTTTGAATGAGTTTCCTGAAAATGTTCTTTTATAAACATGCAAATGATAATTTTTTATTGTTTAACTGGTTTCTATGGTTTATTTTTGTACCATATGGTTTTCATGTATAACTGTGGTTCAATTGACTGGAATCAGGAAACTGACACACATATGCAAATATAGTCAGAATATGAAATATTTCTACCATAATTCTTTTCTGCACTATTGATTGAAATATAACTGATTAAAAATATTCCTTTGGAGCTAGTCAATTTTAGTAGTTTGTAACTACATCCACTATCCATTGTTTTCATTCAGGAGTATGACACTAACACAGAAAAATGGTTGATCAAGTGCATTGATTCAACACAACAACCACAGGAAAATATTAAGCATATGATTATTTGTATTTGGTTAGCACGAATGTCTCCCAATAAAACTACTGTTGCAGATATACTATTGTATAACAAAATTCTTTGCAGTAGCATAGAACTTTAGCCTAATTTTAGATTACATACTTGGTAAAGTTATTTTTTAAAGAAACAATTTAATAATTGTAGAACAAATTTTCTATCCTTTCATTTGGCTATTTTTCCTTTTTTCCTCAGAAATCCAAATGCAGTTGTGTTAATTAAGATCTGTATCTGGTTTAATCACTATGCTATTTCCCATCATTTTTTTCTCTGTCTGATCTACCACAATCTGATCACATTAAATATGAGATGGACCATATCATCAGTGAGCATATTTTCATTTTAATGATTGCGAGTTGCCAGTACAGCATTCTGGCATTCTGATGTTCCTTCCCACTAGCTCAAAGTATTGATGAGACTACACTATCTTCTGTTTTTGTGTTCTTCATTTTCACAATGCTACAAAGACTTATGAAATGTCAGCCACCTCCTGTCCCTTTGCCATCCCCCAATTTTCTCTCTAAAGTCCCCTTGTCACTGTGAGATATACATAGTATAATTTTTTAAAAATATTTTACTTGCCAGGCGGTCGTGGTGCACACCTTTAATCCCAGCACTTGGGAGGCAGAAGCAGGTGGATCTCTGTGAGTTCGAGGCCAGCCTGGTATAGAAGAGCTAGTTCCAGGACAGGCTCCAAAGCTACAGAGAAACCCTGTCTCAAAAAAAATATTTTATTTAATACTAATCTCATAGTTTCTCTCTCTCTCTCTCTCTCTCTCTCTCTTTCTCTCTCTCTGTGTGTGTGTGTGTGTATGTGTATGCATGTGTGAGTGTGTGTGTGTCTTTCTGTCTGTCTCTGTTTCTGTCTCCCTCAGTACAGCAAAAGGGAAATTTTTTCTTAATTTTTTTTTGTTTTGTTTTTCAAGACAGGATTTTGCTGTGTAGCTCTGGCTGTCAGAGAACTTACCTTGTAGATCAGACAGGCCTTGAACTCACAGAGACCTCCCTGTCTCTGACTCCCTGAGTGCTGGGATTAAAGGTGTGCACCACCACTGCCCACCAAAAGGGAAATTTTTAAGAAATACATTTTCTTCATTCATGTGCCTCATGTGCCAAAGTATATAGTTCAAGGCAAGATATGCAATATAATTTAGTGAATACTGGCTGTCAGTCTGGTACAATAACAGCATATTAAAAAATGCATCTTACCAGCCAGTTTCCTCAAAATATACTTACTCTCTGACTACTATAGTTGTACTGGAGAATATTTTCCTTAGGACACTGAGATATTATTGAAAATAGGAAGCTAATTGATATGTTCATAATTAGATATTTATTAGATTGTCTCCAGAATTGAAAATTATAGCATGCAAAGTCTTACTGTTTGCTTTTATTCTTCAAGTTGATGACCATGCAAAGCCATCTACAAAGCACTTACTATCTTAGTTTGAAAGAATCCTCTGTTGAACATGAGGACAGTGGATTTGGGCACAAAGAAAAGCAGAGTCTGAAAGCAGTTCGGTAAAACACAGTATTCGATTTAATTTCTTTAATGTTTTAGTGATGCTTGAAGAATATAGCATCATGATCTTTATAACATTAATTTATTGCAATGTTTGTAAACTGTCAGATGATGTAGACAACAGAACGTATTCCCACTATTAAGTTCTGGATGGTTTTTCATTTTGATGAAAGTAAAGTATTTTTAAAGAAGTGATAAATCAGCCCATCATTTTCTATTAACAATGAATCTGTTCTTAATATTACTTTTTATCCAGTCATTTTCCTCTATGGTTGGTGATTCTTTCCATGACAAAAATTCAATAGTCAAGATAAATAAGAATACTGAAAATGTTTCCAAAGAATTAGGGTTCTTTTATGTTGTACTTAGATGATTTTCATTATTGGGAAGTGCCTTTTTTGATAACCTATTTATTCATTCCTTCAGGTTGCATTATGCCACCGCTACTCACAAATGATTATATATACATGGAAATATGTACATACAGATGTTGATATATGTCTGAGACATTTGTTCTATTTTAATTGGCTGAGAATCAGACCAGTAAAAGTTGACATGGAAACCAGATGGCGGAGTTGGCAAAGCTTTTGTGTAGGGACCCCATATATAGGGGACAAATTCATTTTTTTGCCAAGATACACTTTGATTTCTCACTGGGGAATCTTATTCAATTCTGCATCCTCATGTGCCAGCTGAGGCTTGCCCGTCTGTGACGTACTTTAAGGCCAAGACTTGTGTTTTCTTTCTTAATCAGAGAAAATCATATAGATTCTATCTTCCTCTAGGACATGTTTTCACACGAAGTCTGGCTATTGGCAATAGTCTCTGGATACCTTTCATTAAGAAACTAAAATAAATTCACCTTGCCAAGATGAAACCGTTACTACAATGGCATATGATACTTAAAATTAAATGTTTTGCAGTAATCTAGGAGTTATATCATACATGATCCTTATTTGATCACAAACATGACACGTACAGACTACCATGCAAACCATAGCTAATTGGTACACAATATAAACTGTTGTTCATAAGTAACTGAAAATAACAAAAATGAAGATAGGAATAAATGCAAAATTACATGGTGCATTATAAATCAGTGAATACTTGTAACAGTAATTTTCTGATCAAATACAAATATTTTTGAGTCATTCGCTGCTTTTTTAGTATTTATAGAAATATTTGCCACAGAGACACCCTGTCTGAAAAAAAAAACAACAACAAAAAAAGAAATATTTACAAATTACTAGATTGATGTATAGGACACATTATTCTTGATGGTTGTTGTTGTTATTAATATTATTCTTATTATGGAAACCATATAAACAGATAATATTAGCCAAAATCTGCAAAAGGAGGTATGTTATCCATTTGTAACTCTCAAGAGTAATACATTGGGTTCACCCATTCCAAAGCTGTACTATCACAAAGTTAAACAGTGCCATCAGACTATCGAATATTGCTTAATTAAGAGAATGCAAACTAACAAATACTGTTATCATTCATGTCAAAATTACTAGGTATTTTCAATTCATTATTGTAAATATGGTTAAATCTAAAGTTTAATGTAGCCACCAGGTGAGAATTCATCTATATACTGTGAAAACTATTTCAGTAACTTCCAAACACAAACAAGTAGAAAATTCTAGGTAGTAAGTTAGTGTAGTTTATGTAAAAACTTATTTAAGTAACATGTTGTTTCTTACTAGGAATTGTATTTTTGTGTATATACATGTGTGTGTATGTGTTCATGTCTATGCAAACATGCATGTGTGATATATGTGGGTATGTATGTATGTATGTGCATGAGAGTGTGTAAAGGAGCAAGATGTCAATGCCAGATGTCTTGCTCAATTGTTTTCAAACATATTTTGAGACAGTGTCTCTTCCTGAGCCAAGAGCTCACCACTTAAATGAGAATGATGTCTCAAGATCCCCTACACAAATAACCAACTACATGCAGCTTTTTATGTGGTTGTTTTGAGATAGAACTCAGGTCCTCTTGGTTATACAGCAAGTGTTTTACTGACTGAGCCATCATCCTAGTTTCAAGAATTGTGTTTTTGTTAATATATTTTTGACTATATCAGTATTGCTTAAAATTTTTAATTTAAACTGAGATACAAAGGAATTGATATTATTTCTCTGCATGTATTCCCTGTATCCTGTTTCATTAATAAAAAAGCCAGAAATTCTTATTACAAGGTTATTTTAATAATCCTTTTTATGATCCTTAATGATATCACATTATGTCATTTATGTCCCCACCAGAAATATTTGTTACCAAAGATAGCTTTTCTATGTTTTTTAAATAATGTGGTTAGTAACTCACACAGACATTAATTATTAGGTCATGATCGTGGTATGTAATTAAGGAGGACACTAAACAAAAGATTTTGTCACTGAAGAGGAAAGTGTGATTAATTTTGATGTACTAATTACAGAACACTTGACAGAAGCCACATTTGAACTGAACTTTACATCATGACTCAGTTCATTCATAGTAAAGAATTTCTGAGGAAATTGTAATAATTGCAATTTCTTATTTCTTTTTTCTGTATAGTGCAATCTGGGATCATACTCAGCAAACACTTTGTCACTCATTTTTTTGTATTCTTGGCTTCTCCCTTAATCATCTGCTTTACTCATGCCAGGGCCAGTTACCTGATGGCTAGAACATATTTTGTATCTCGCAGAGCAGTGAGCTTATTCATCCTACTCTTTATTTTGTATTTTATTGTTTCTATTGCACTATATATTTTTCTCTGCTCCCCTCCCTTACTCCCCTCTCTCCTTCTACTCTGTCCCATGACCCCCATGCTCCCAATTTACTCAGGAGATCTTGTCTTTTTCTCCTTCCTATTTAGATCCATGTATGTCTCTCTTAGGGTCCTCTTTGTTGTCTAGGTTCTCTGGGGTTGTGAATTGTAGGCATCCTACTCTTTCTATGCATGCTTACCTCATTTTCTTCTTTCCTGCCTAAAGCATGAAAAAGAATTTTGCCTACATTTCCCTCTGAGGTGGTTTGAATGAGTTTGGTCCCCATAGACTCATATATTTCAATTATTGGTCCCTAATTTGGGTAGGATTAGAATGTGTGGTGCTGCTGAAGGAGGTGTAGCTTGTTGGGAGAGGTTAGTCACAGAGAGAGAAAGTTGGGGTGGACATTGAGGTTCCAAAAAGTTTATACCAAGCCAAGTCTTGCTCTGCCTACCTACCTGCCTGCATATGTATGGACCAGGATGTTAGTTCTCAGCAGTATGCCTGCATGTCTGCCTGTCATCATGCTTCATGCCATGATAATCACGGACTAATGCTGATGGCCATGTAAGAGGAGCAGCAGGTGGCAATTGAAGTTCAAGATGTCAGCCCACTAGGAGGCAACCCCAAGATGGATGAATCTTGGATAGGAAAGGTCCAGAAACCACAGACCCCAGAATAACTTTTACTTCTGTTGTTCCCATTTCCTATGGTGGGATGCCTTGTTCAGACTTGATGCAGAGGGGAGGGGCTTGGTCCTGGCTAAACTTAATGTGCTAGGCTTTTTTGACTCCCCATGGGATGTCTTATTCTTTGTAAAGAGTGGATAGAGGGTGGGATGTGGGGAGGTGTGGGGAGAGTGGGAAGTGGGGAAGGAGGGGAAGTCTGGTTGGTTGTAGCACAAATAATAAAAGTTGAGAGACAGATATTGGGGTTCAACCTGAAGATCAGAAAAGCAAAAGCAGCCAAGCCACTAGAGAGCTCTTACCTCTTTGAAATCTTCAGACTGAAAGAGAGCAAGTTCCTGTCTTTTCCTGCCTTATATTTCTCTTTTGGGCTGGGATTAGTGGCATGCACCACCACTGACTGGCTTCTATGGCTACTAGTGTGGCTGCTGTGTTTAAAGGTGTGTGAAACCACTGCCTGGCAAGTATGGCTGACTAGTGTGGCTGCTTTGCACTGACCTTCAGGCAAGCTTTATTTATCAAAAACACAATATACCACTATAGGTATGAATGCACATGGGTTCCTGGATAATTTGTTTTTCTTCTGTAATATGTAAAATGCTTAATTATGTAAAGGATATGGAAAACACACCCTTTTTAACTGTTTGTTTTGGATACATTGCAATCATTCATTTGAAAAACAAAGAAAACCACTTTGTTATTCGTACATTGTTCTAAAACTTTGTTGGGGTTATAAGCTGTAGAAAAAAGTATATAGGAAAAAGAACACATAAAGGACTTAGAAGAATAGAGAATAAAGAACAAATCCATCAAGACAGAGTATGAGTATCTTTTCCCCAAATCTCCTCAGATAAAAAGTCTTAGTATGTGCCAACTTTGTGGCTTCCCTTTGAGCCCCATGATGCTGGAGGCTGGACCTCCAGGCAGCAATAGACTAACTCTCTGGAACTTTTATCAAGCTCCCAATTAATCTTTAACTTATCTTGGCCATGGTGTCTCTTCATAGCAACAGAATAGTAACTAAAACACCTTGCCACCTCTGCCTTTTGACTGACACTGGCATGCACTCACACATCCTGCATGATGTAACATGCCTTCCCTTTCTAGGAAAATGTTAGTAAAATCTTCTGCTTTAAAAACATTCACATCTATGGGTCCTAACATACCCAACTAAAACCATCCTCTGCATATTTCAAGCAGAATTAACATGAATAAAAACAGAGATTTTACATTGTACAATATGCTCACTGAATTATTACAGTGTGAGGTAAGGAGAAAATGATTGTTTGAGAAAAATTAGATTGGCAAAATTGGAGATAAAATCTAATTATTTTACTGAGATATAACTTTCAAAGCTGATAAAGGGGGAAAATAAAGCAAATAGTTTACATGCCTGTTTTCAAGATTAAATATATATGAGAAAAAACAGAACCCATAGTGTAAGAAAATGTTCTTATATATGTTAAGTCATAATCTGAATGTAGACTTTTAGAATTGGTTTTCTTCCTGATACCTTTTATATATGTGTTAGAACAAACAAATGCAACAGATTTTATTCTATAACTAACCTAAAGAAAGCATCTGATAGCTATTAATTATGTGAGGATTTCTGAACATCATCACATGCTCCTCTATATACTGAACTATAGCAGGCACATTGGAACTTCTGTTATATAGAACAAGCTTTTTGTTACCTCTTTGATAATAGCTCTTAATCTTCTGTGTCTTGTTCAGTTTACTCCAGCAGCACAAACTTCTTACCTTCTTCTAAGACACGGGCTATATACTTTATAGTGTCTGCTTCTTTTGCATGGAACATATGCCAAATAATTAATCAGATCATCATAAAGCTAGAATTTGAATTTGAATCCAGTTTGGTCTCTATGAATTATTATTAATTACTTCACACTACCAATGGTGCTTTTAATTACCTACATATTATTGATACTTTCTCACTATATATACACTTCTCTGTTTAACATGTTTATGCATACACTGACCTTTCTCCATGTCTTATGTCTAAATATGCTCTAACTCCATTAACAGTAACTTCATCATTCCAGATTATTCAGATTCTCCTTCATTCTGCATCCAAATCCACCAGCAGAATCTGTGGTCTTGAATGATAAAACATCTCCACAATGTCACAGTTACTTGCCAATTCAACCACTGCCACACATAGAGTGTCCTTCTCTATTCACTCTGATTTCTTATTTTTAGACAAGGTCTGTTATTGAACCTGGTTCTAGGCTGTGGCCAGAAAAATCCCAATTGACTCTCCTGTCTCCACCCCCATAGACCTAGACTTATCAAGTGCCAATACCCACATTTTTATGGGTATGCAGGAATCAGGAATCAGGTCTCTGTGACTGTACAAGAAGCAGTCTTACCCACTGGGCCATTTCCTCAACTTGATTTTTCCACTTTTCTCACTATTTAGTCTGCTTTTCATATAGCACTCTCCTATTAAAATACAAGACAAATTGAGCCATCTCAATGATAAAATTTTCCTATGGCTCCATAAATAAAGTCTTTATTCACTCCTTTGTATTCTTTTTGTTTACTTTCTCTATTATCAATTAGTATTCTAACAACAATTCTAAAATCACTTGCAATATCACAGTTTTCACCTTGCATTAACCATCAACATCATTTGACTCAAATTATAATTGTCTTCTTCTTTGACATACTGTCTTCACTTTGATTTCAGTTTATTTTGATTTTAATTCAAATTATTTTTGTTTAATTTTCTATCTGCTATTTTAGGTCATTCATTTTTCTTCAAAGTTTTAATGTAATAGTATTTCAAGGTTGAGTCTTAAGTTTTTGCTATTAGTAACTATTATGATAATATATTTCAATCTCATGTATCTAAATGTCATCTTTATGCTTATGATTATCAAACTCATATTTCTCATCTTTATATTCTTATAAACTCTAAAAGCATATACTCAACTACTTATCATATTTACACAGATGTGTCATGACTAACATGCTTATTTGAGGTAGGATTTCCAATTTAAATCTAAGCTAGCCTGGAAATTACTATATATCATAAGTAGGCCTCAAATTAATAATACTCCTGTCTTAGTCTCCAAACTTTTAAGGATATAAGAATAAGTCACCACATATAGTGATAGGAAACTTCAGTTTACCATAATGTAGCACTAAAATCTTGTTTTCCTTTGTTAAATCTACTATTCAGATTCTTCCACATCTCAACAAGTTGGAGCTCTATTCTTTGAATACCTTGGAGCACATATTCAGAGATCACTCTCACATTGTCTCTACATATTAAATTATGTGGCGTTTGGAAAATCATGACAAAATATACCCAGACTTCTACCATTTCTCAGCTTGTACCCCTATGACTATTTCCTAACAACTATTTACATTAAATTGTATGTATCATTAGACTAATAAGCTGATTTCATTAATGCTTTCTCTCACTATCTTCACTCTAAGTATTTTTTCACCTTGAATATACTACAAAATGTTACATTATATCTCAATAACCCCCTTACTGCATTTCCATTTTGTCCACAATCTATGTCTACTCAAACCTTTGTTTACTTTGTCACAGGCATCACTATCCTACTGCCTAATCATGGGAACATGCCATAGCTCTTCATCAGTGTTTGTATATTTCACTCTCCCAGGAATATTTCTTCCTTCCAATGCATATCTGATATGATCACTCATTTCTTTCAGGTCTGGGCTCCAATATCATAATTTCAATGAATACATTTCTGTTTCACTTGAAGACATGACCCATATAATACATTCATGTTAGCCTTTCTATTTTCTCAATTGGATTATCATTTATTATATTACATATTTTATTTACATCCTTCTATTTCTATACTTTATACTATAGTATAATATTCAAAGGCACAAATATTTGCAAGTAACAGTATATGGAAGAATGGAGATAAATTGAACAATTTTTTCCTTGTGTGGACCAGGCTGGTCTGGAGCATGCAGGGATCCTCTTGCTTCTGCCTTCTGAGTGCTGGGATTAATGATATGTGCCACCTTTGTCCAATAATTTGAACAATTTTAACATCAAAGTAAACTTGGAAAAATAAATAGAAAAATAAAGTAATTCTTCACTCTATTTTATTCTATGTATTGCAAATAACAAAACAAAAGAATATATAATTATACTTGTCCTCAGCAATACCACTGTTATCCTTGGTTTTAAACATATTGTCATTCATTAATATGTTGTTTTAGTGTTCTACTGCCATGAAGCTACACCATGACCACTTATAAAGAAGATATTCAATTGGGGTTGTGTTATAGTTTCAGATGCTTAGTCCATTATCATCATGGTAGAAAGCATGGGGGCACAGAGATAAAAATGGTGCTGGATATATAGCAGAGAGTTCTGCATCCTGATCTTCTGACCAAAACAGGGACTCTGGGTTTAACATATGCTTTTGAAAAGTCAAAGCTCACTCTCAGTGACCCATTTCTTCCAACAAGTCCACAACACTTAATCAGATAGTGAGCCTTTGGGGCCATTCTTATTCAAACAACCACATGTGTGTACTAATTTGTTGATAGAGGTTTCTGTCCCACCAAGTCCCACAGCTGTTCAGTCACAAATAAACACACAGGGATCTATATTAATAATAAACTGGTTGACCTGTCAGCTCAGGCTTCTTATTAACTCTTTCATCTTAAATTAATTCATAATTTTTGTCTGTGTTAGTCATGTGGTTTGGTACCTTTTATCAGTGAGGCATTCTCATCTTGCTTCCCCTGCATCTGGGTTACAACTGCAGTCTGAGCCTTTCCTCTTCCCAGAATTCTCCTATTCTGGTTGTCCCACCTATACTTCTTTCTTGGCTGAGTTTTATTAAACCAATACAAGTGACAAATCTTTGCAGGGTACAAGATCATCGTTCCACAGCACTACCCCTTTTTATTAGAAAAATAAACTCTGAATCTAATGTCCTTTGTTTAGCTTTCTTCCTGACCATTATCCATAGCAACTTGTAACCAACACTCTAAAGAAAAACAAACATCCATAACCCACTTTTCAGGAATGTGGGTATAGTGTTCTAGGCTACTTCCTGCTGATTGGGGGTGCTGATAATCTTATGGGAACCTGAAAAAAAATTAGGATTATGGTCAAGTCATGACTTGAATATTCTATGAGTCTCGAGCATCTCAGCCAACAGTCTTGAGACTGCTCTGGATGTAGAACTCAGAGGAAACTCCAACAGAGTTCCTCTGAAATGTTGGATAATCTGGGTCATTCATTTCCATTGGAGACTTTTCAGGGAGACTTCCTTAATCAAACTTGATTTTTCTTAACCCAGAATGAATCCACAGCCTCTCATTTCATGTAGAAATAAAAACAAAACATCTTCTCCAAAGTAACATATCTCTTGACTTAAATTTTGAAGTCAAGGCATTTTGAAAATATTGGATTAATCCAGCAGCATTTATAATCGAATATCTTTTACCAGATGTTGTCCTTCATCAACAGTCAGACAACTCAAAGATACCACAATAACATACAATATCAAGATTTTATGTGTATTTTCCATCTTTACCTGGCTTTACTTTAAACTCTATTTCTTTAGTTTTTATTTTTAATTTTCAGTTTTTTGAGACAGGGTTTTTCTGTGTACTTTACCTTTCCTGGAATTCACTCTGTAGACCAGGCTGTCCTTGAACTCAAAGATCTGCCTGCCTCTGCTTCCTGAGAGCTGGGATTAAAGGCATGCACCACCACTTCCTGGCCTGTTGCCACAGCTTTTATCAGTGAGGCATTCTCATCTTGCTTCCTCTGCCTCTGTGTGACAACTGCAGTCTGAGCCTTTTCTCTTCACAGAATTCTCCTATTCTGGTCATCCCACCTATACTTCCCACCTGGCTACTGGCAAATCAGTGTTTTATTAAACCAATACGAGTGACAAATCTTTACAGGGTACAAGACCATTGTCCCACAGCACTCCCCCCTTTATTTTTGAAACAAAAACTTTGGATTTAATCTCCTTTCTTTAGCTTTCCTCCTGAACATTATCCATAACAACTCACCAACACTCTAAACATCCATACTCCATTGTTTTGCAATGTGGACATAATTTTCCAGGCTATTTCCTGCTGATTGAGGGTACTGATAATTTTATGGGAACTTAAAGAAAATTTAGGATTTTGGTCAAGTCCTGACTTGAATATTCTGTGAGCCTTCATCATCTCAGCTAACAGTCATGATGCTGTTCTGGGTGTAGAACTCATAAGAAATGCCAACAGAAGTCTTTTGAAATGTTAGATCATCTGGGCCATCTGCTCCCATCAGAGATTTTTCAGGGGGCTTTTTGACCAATAGGTGGTGTGACCAGAATAGGAGAATTCTGGGAAGAGGAAGGGCTCAGTCTGCATCATCACCCAGATGCAGAGAAGGAAAAATGAGAATGCCTCACTGATAAAAGGTATCAAGTCACATGGCTAACACAGACAAGAAATATGGGCTAATTTAAGATGTAAGAGTTAAAAAGAAGTGTGAGCTAATACACCAACCAGTTTATAATTAATGTAAGCCTCTGTGTGTTTCTTTGGTAATGAATGGCGATGGAACCAGGCAGGACAGAAATCTCTGTCAACACTGATTTATTCCCTAAACTAATAGAACAATGCAAAAGTTATTAATCACAGCTCATCATATAAAAACAGTAGCATAGTTTCACAAAATTAGCTTGTCAAAAATGTATAATATGACTTAGGTGATGGGGTAATTGGAATTATAAAAACAAGTAAGGCCTTTTTTGTGGTTAACTTTACAAACACTACTCAAGCAAACTATGGAGAATCATTAGTTTATTTTAATACCTCATTATGCTTAGTGAAAAGGAAAGAATATTCAGAAACCTGGATTCATACCAGAAAGATTGTATCAAATAGATTCCAGATTTTGAACTATATAAAAACAATCTTATTGACTTTAGTGTTAGGGGAATATTGAGTTAGCTCTTATATAACCCAGAATAATTTGCATATTGATCTATTTTTCATCTTAATGGAATAAGGACCATACAATTCAATTTATTTTTCTAAGATATAAATTGTTAAAATAAAGATCTCTCTGCTATGGTTATTGTTAATAAAAAAAGAATATCCCTGTTAAATTATTTTGCTATAAATAACAGAAACTTCTAAATAATCAATAAAAGAGATTTGGTATCAATCTATTGACTTTAGAATCAAACAAAATTATTAGTGTAGGACTTTCATACTATCATAGAGAAAGAAAAAATAGAGCTGGTACTTTGGAACCACTACTTCATCCTTCAGCAGTGTTCTACATGCTCATTATTTTTAGATCAGGAAACAATCAAATAAAATAAAACAATGTAGTATGAATTGGAAATTTTTGGGTTTAATGGAATTATCCTTTAATTTTATGACAACTCTGACAAATATTAGGAACCTAGACATTAATATTCTAGTTTCTGAGCTATATGAACAACTTTCTTTTTGGCTTTCTGTTTTTTTTTTGTTGTTGTTGTTGTTTTGTTTTTTTCAAGACAGGGTTTCTCTGTAGCTTAGGAGCCTGTCATGGAACTAGCTCTTGTAAACCAGACTGGCCTCAAACTCACTGAGATCTACCTGACTCTGTCTCCTGAGAGCTGGAAATAAAGGCATGTGCCACTACTACCCAGCGTAAGAACAACTTATAAACCCTGCTTATATACATGCTCATGAAAGTAAGATTTAAAGAACTTACTCAATTCCAGATAATCACATGCTTGACTATGGAACTCAGTGAATTGACAAAAATCAGAAACACTTTGTTTGAATTCAAACATCAAAACATCTTGGAAAAAGTTAGTTGAAATTGAAGTGAAGATTTTCCAAAAGGAAAATGGTCTGGACTTTGTTGAGTTTAATCTCTCTGTGGTCACAGAATTCACCAGTAATTTGTAGAATTATGTGCTATTCATTTGGAATATTGAAAATTACTCCAAGGTATTTGCTTTATTTAATTTTAATTTGTTTTCATCTGCAGAGTATCAGAGAGTAAATACTCAATTAAAAAAATACATGTAGTGACAAATGTCCGGATAAACAATCACATGAGAATTTAGAGATTATAGAGAGAAAGAAGAGAAATAATTGTCTGGAATAAGTGAGACTAATGTTCTGGGGATATAATAATTACCACAGTTGAAAATTTAATCTTACTTACTGAGAGGCAAAGTAACAATTTCAATAACAAAATATAAAACCAAACCAGAAAATCAGAAGGCCATATCATATATGAATTTCTTCTGTATATGCATGAACACACACATTTATATATATATATATATATATATATATATATATATATATAATCATAGAGTATAAACTGCTCTTCAAAACTAGTTTGATTTCATGTGATAGAATCTATCATCTCTCTATCTATCTAATTATCTATCTATGTGGCTATGGTTTATTTGATGGTAGAATATAAGGACTCAACATTTAAAAAGTCATCATTTTATAATTTACCATTTTTAAAGTACAGGCTATAGAACAGATAGCTCTTTGTAATAGGCCAAAGCTATTTTCTAGGTACTACAGGATCCAAGCTTAGCCTGACCTGTTCCTCAGATCATCCTCCTCTACAAAGACTGACAATGACTTTCTACTGAGACCAAGAATTTGATGACCCCAACCTCTGCTTTTGTTTGAGCATATTTTTCAAAGAACAGATAAACATTCTATTTTAAAAACAAAAAGAAATGGGATGTTTAGCAATGATTTCAACTCTCATTTCTTTCACTCACTTCTGTGTTATATAGTATGTAGATTTTCAAAAATGATAAACTAATATCACTCTTTTCTTTGGAAATATTGATTTGGTTCAGAAATCTAAAATTACTAGCTTCTTGATTTGTATAGAAGCATATACAACAGACTATAGATTGTACATTTATGTGTATGTTATATAGAAATAAATACAATTAAATGCACTAAAAAGTGTAAAGTTTTTCATGTGTATTGATTTGGTCATGCAGATATCAACATAATATGTATGTGTGATGTCTTTATATAGATGGTGTGTTTACATATATCAATGTTTTCAAACTATCTTCAATGATCACAGAAGTTCTTAATAACCAGAAATGACATTCATTATAGATTTTCCATTATTGTTAACCATCTGTTTATATGTTGTTGTTTTTAAATATAAGTTTGATCCAAATTACAAAAAAGACTTTTAGTGAAATTCTATGTTCTTTCTTTTAATCAAATAGACATTAGTGAAACAACAATAGTTTGACTGCAGATATGGCTAAATTAGGAATATTTTATACAGTGTTGGAGTGTTAGGTAAAGAATAGCAAACTAGTGAATTGGAACTAGGCATTCTACTTTCTGTGTATTATCTATGACAATAAAGGATGATATTAAGCTGCATAAAAGTCAGCTTATAGACTAGAGAACTGAAACTGTAAGTGACATAATAAATGTGAATATACATTTGATAGCCTGGAATTTGAATGAACCTTATTATGGCATGAAGTGAAGTGGAAACTAGTAATAACACAATAAGACACGAATGTTAAAATCTTTGTGATAGGATTTTGCACAGAAACAATACCATTAAGCAGTAGAATTTGATTTATTCTCCCAGTAAATTGTCACACAGGCACACATATTCACTCACTCATTCTATCTCATTTATCACATGAATATCTTTTAACAATATCAAAGCCATGAGTAAACTTCAGAGTGAAAAAGCATGCCTTTGATCCTCTCTGCAGTGAGTAGTATTCCTCAAATACTGAAATGTTTTCTGTGTACAAACACTGTAGAAGCTGCTTATAATAATACATACCTGTATTCCTAGCATTCTGGATACTGAATCATTAGTATTGTCACAAATTTGAGGTCAGCTTGTTCTACATATTCAACATTGTATACATACATGGTGAAATCCTGTCTAAAAAGAAAAGAAAAAGAAGTAAGAGAAGAAGAAAAATGTAAAAGAATCTAGAATAGAAGCATGACTATGTTCATGGCAACAGATGTGAATTTTCCTCAATAGAGCAGGCTTCAAATACAGTCAGGAGAGTAATTGGCTACCCCATAAATGGGTTTGCCAGTGGACAAATTATGAAGAAATTATGAAGAAAAAGTTACAACAAAAGCATCTGGAATACTGAAATCAGTCACAAGATTCTTTCTTATATAGTTGCTTGGGATAAGTTTATTTTACAGTCAATTTGTGAATGTAAACTAAGGCACACTTCTTTGTCAATATATGTTCAATATGATAGACTGAAATATGTCCTAGTGCTAATGAAATATGGATTTTGAGTTTCAATTAGACAATGTAGCTTTGAAGCATAATTCTTTAATTAAAAGAATGCAATCTCTGGTCTCAGAAAGAGCCCAATCTGAGTTCTAGCTCAGAAATTTCTTGTAACATAAATTATTCTCCATCTATGAGCATATTTTCTTAATCTGTGAAGAAGGTATAACCTTGGCACTACTCAGACACATTGTGGGTAACAGATTTTAAAATCCCAGTCTTAGCCTATAGCTGAGTATCACATGGAACATATGTGTGTCTGTGTGTGTGTGTGTGTGTGTGTGTGTGTGTGTGTGTGTAGTGTTGTGATTTATTTAAGAGAATTATTCAAACTTTAAGGATAACTATAGTTAATTTTTAATTAACAGGATAACAAACACATGTTGTATTTCAAACATGATGAGAAATGATTGGAGACTCCTCACTCCTAATAGTGAGTGAAAGCAAAGGAAAGGAAGCTAATGCAAAATAATAAGAAATTACTCTTAAGTGCTACAGATTTAAATTGATTTAACTGCCTTTCATAAGTCTCAAAACATCATTTTTCAAATGAGCATCTTAACATTGTAATACTACTGTACTTCATTCCAGATGTTGATTGGTTATTAGAGGAAAATGCTGTGGACAATTAGCATGTCCCTAGCATTCATTCAGAAGTTGTCAGGATCATGTGAGAGTTTTAAAAAGTTATATTTACTTTCCCCCTAAGAATTATGGTTACTAGAAACATTGTTGGAAAACTTAAATAGGAAAACTGAGGCCCAAGTAAGTGAAACAAGTCTTAATTATATAGCAAGATGTGACTATATTAGAAAGCAGTGCACAGACATAAACCATGGATTTCTTTCTAACATTGAGAAAATTAAATGAAGTTGGGGTGAGAAACAAAGTCTATTCATTTATAAATCTGTGTATCTCAATCATGTCCAATGGCTGATTCATAAAATGTGTATCTGTGATAAACTAGGTACTGTACTAAATGAGTCAAATATACCTACAGTCTTCATTAAGCTTATAAACTATAGAAGTGAGTAAAGACAGTAAAACATCTTTTTTGTGCTTATTTATTTTACTAAAGTACAATGCTGAGATTCTCATCAATGATATGCAAAAGCTATGAGAAAGGATAAGGACAAACTAACAAAATTAGGAAGTTAGTACAAATTATTAAAGCACTAAAGAAGTTTAAATTTTTTAAGTTTTTCTTTTTTTCATTGAAAATGGACTTTTCATACAATTTATTCTGATTCCTGTTTCCCATAACCCAACTGCACCAGATCCACCCTCACCTTCCTTTCCATTAGGATCCATGCTCTTTCTATCTCTCATTAGAAAACAAACAGGCATTTAATAATAATATTAATAAAATATAATAAATAAAAACAATCCAAAAATGAAAATAGGACAAGAAAATAAAAAACAAACCACACAAAAAAACAAGAAAACATGAAAAGAAAAGAAAGAAAAGCAAGCAGAAAAGAAAGCATGAGCTACATTTGGAGACAAAGAGTCACACATGTCTGTACACACAGAAATCCCCTAAAAACACAATACCTGAAGCTATAATATACACACAAAGTTTCTATAAGGTATTTTGTTTTTGTTTTAAAGCCTTGTCAAAATTTTATGAGACAAAGAACCTCCAACCTACAAAGATTCATTGAGTTCATTTTGTGTTGGTTATCTACTGGTGGGTGTCTCTTGCAGGATGGGGTCCCCAACCTAAGGAAAGGGGATGCAAGACTTCATCCATAGCCTAGAAACTATGTCCAATTGATAACAATTCGTAAATGAAATATCAGTTCTTTCCAACTGAGTCTTCCTGGAGATACAAAACATTCTTAAATTTAAAAAATTTCAATAGCTGCTCTGTCCAGAAAAAATATTTCTCATGACAACAGCAGTATTTATATAACAAAACTATTTACTCGGCCTTCACAAAATCATGATCTTAGTATAATGTCTCCAAAGAACTGCATAACTTGACTGTGAGTACTTTATATAATATTTATTACAAAAATAGAAAAGGTATCCTCTTCTTTTATTGTCTAGAGTGCTGTTGGACAATGGTCTGTACCCTGTCACTTGTATTTTAAATAAATGCTGGTTGGCCAGTAGCCAGGCAGGAAGTATAGGCAGGGCAACCAAGCAGGAAGTAGAGGTGGGTCAGTGAGAATTCTGAGAAGAGGGAAGTTTCAGGCTGCAGTTCTCATCCAGACACAGAGGAAGCAAGATGTGACTGTCTCACCGAAAAAAATACCAAGTCATATGGCTAACACAGGCAAGAACTATGGGCTAATAAAAGTCATAAGAGTTAATAAGAAGCCTGAACTACTAGGTCAGTAAGAGTTTATTTAAAATACAAGTGAGAGGGTACAGACCATTGTCCCACAGCACTAGAGTGCTTGTAACAACCAGGGTTTGATCTGGGAAGGTCTAACCACCAAGGGTCATTTTGAGCCACAGTTGTTGCAAAAATACCTCTAACCTGGATCTTTAGCTATAGTCAACATAAAGACAATATAGAACCTAGATTTTATGTTATGCCTAGAATCATGTTAGTAAGGAATAGTTATTTCTAGTTAGAAATTTATAAAACAGGATGGTAGAAGAACCTTATGGGAGTCTTTAAGAAATCAGAAGAGAATGTGTAGGAAATTAATGTAGAATAACTACTTTATCAATTGGGCTACTGCATTGAACAACAAAGTGATTTACAGAAAATGTAAAATTAGATGAACAGTTTAAATTGAAAATTTTGAGTCTTAAATACCAGAATAAGGTGTTTTTCCTTTGTAATTAAAAGTAGGAGTGTCTAAAGGAAATTTAAATGGAAGATAGATTGTTTTAATAATAGACAATCAAGCAATACAGAACATAGAAGCAAAAGATGGTGAGAAGTCTGAGTTGAAGTTTGTACCTGCTATATACATATGACTTTAATGAATTTGTAAATTATCCAGATGAAATATAAAATGAGCTGTTGGAAATGACAAATTGGAGCCTGCCAAGAAGTGAGGTCTAATCCCTTCCCCCCAAAAAATTCTCATGGTCATAAAGCAAAAAATAACAAAGCAACCTACAGTTCACAATCCCAGAGAACCTAGACAAAGAGGACATGGATCTAATCTACATGGGAAGTAGAAAAAGACAAGATCTCCTGAGTAAGTTGGGAGCATGGGGACCATGGGAGAGGGTAGGCGGGAAGGGGAGAAGAAGGGAGAGGAGTAGAAAAAATATAGCTCAATAAAAACAATAAATAAATGAATTAATTAATAAATTAATAAATAAGACTCTTAAAAAAGCCATGGCCAAAAAAAGAAAATCTGAGATGCACAGTGTCCCAGGTTAACAAAGAAGAATAAAAGCACAGGAAAAGAGGAATGGAATGGGCATTTTGGGCATTTGCAGTCTTGTCAGCATTTGGATTTAGGATCTTGATGAAACAATGGATGAGACAAGCAGAAAATGTTCAATTTGATAGAATGATTCTCACTATGCTGAAACCAATCAGTGTGAGAAGACACTGACAAAAACAATTTTCACATACTTTAGAGAGGTTGAAGTTGACATTAAATCAAAAATTCAGTGAACAGTAATCTTGCTTGCTGTGATTTTGTGAGACACAGATTAAGCTTAGCTAACTAGATTCAGCAGGCATAGAAGGAGCAGTAAAGATGTCAATCAGCAGGGTTTTTCTCAGGTGTGTGGCTTTCTATAACTGGCTTTCCTAGAATTTCATTGTTAAGTCAGTATATAATATGACTTATTATTATATACTAATAGTATGTATCTCATTAGACATTTTGCCTAGTACAAAGTGAATGAAGATACAAAATAAAGTATTTGATATAGTACTAGAAAGAAAATGATATTTTAAAACATCTACCTTGTAGTGATTATTATGAGAGTGAAGTAAAGAGAATAACATCTTTACCTCTCTGTGATATATGAATAAAGCCTCAGATTTTCTTAGAGCATGGTATGAGGAAAATAACATTTGTTTGCCTCCAAAGTTCATAAGCTTCTGTTTTCCAATAATGGTACCCAAATTCTGCTCTTTATTCACTGATTTCCTCTGTTTGATTTCCTAACATTTCAAGACTAATTTTGAAACTAAAAGCAAATAAATAAATTATAATGTACAACTTTAACACTTTGTTACTCCTTCATTTCTGTGCTTCATATTTTGTCTTTATAATTTACTTTATGTATTTTAATATTTTTAATTGAAATAAAATTATATTACGTTCTTCTTTTCCCTTTACTCCCTCAAGTTCTTCCCAACTACGTTCTCTTGAACATCTCCCATGTCTTTCTCAATTCTCAAGTTGATTACCTATTTTTATTTGATTATTATTGTTACATACATATATTTATGTGTATGTACAAATATATATATACAAATACATAATTATACTTATATAATAAAAATACAATTGGCTGAATCCATGTCTCTTGTTTGTGTGTATATTGAACAGTTATCATGTGCTAGTATTGATATGGCAGGTTTAGAACATTCCTGTGATGAAAAAAGCCAAGCTCAGGTTTGTGAAGTTACATCCAGATACACACAGCTATCAAGAAGAACAGTGGATTTGAAAATACATCTCTTAACCCCTAAAACTTTGTTGCTTATCTTATGTTTATTATGACTCACAAGATTATGTAAAGGAGTAATAAGTGATGAAAAGCATTATTTTAAATGCAGTTCTTGTAACTAAGCTAAATGATTTAGCATAGCAAAACAGTACTTCCCTAGCATGTGCAACACATCAGGTTCTATTTCCAGCACCGCAACAAATAATTAAAAATAAATAAATAAATAAATAATAAGCAAGCAGTACACTTGGAAAAATCCTTGAGTCTAAAATGACAGTACACATGTGACCCCACTGTAGCCAAGGTCTGTGCTAATGTCTGATGTTCCTGTTGCCATGAAAGGACAGGCAGACACCCATGATCAAAGGCCAAGTTAGTGCCTCAGGGCCATAGTGCCTCTGGGGACAGTGGCGACATTCAGACTCAACTGCTGCTAAGGACTATGTTGAGTCCATGGTCCTACCATGGCTGGTGGTTCGGAACTGAAGTCCAGGTCCTGTACTGTCACTAATGAGGCCCAGGTTGGAGCTACAACCTGAGGCCTTGGGGTCCAGCTACCACACAGCTGCCAGAACCATTCCCACCTATGAAGCCGTTCCCTCCCTCCAAAGCCAGTATGTCATTGAGGCCTAAGTTGGTGCCAAGGGCCATGTCGTGGTCCATAGTTCAAACAAACAAACAAACAAAACAAAACATAAAGTACGTTCTCTTGTAGAACAAATGTATGTACATTAAGACCATTTCCATTCATAAGAAAACCTCCCTCTATGTTCTGAGGAGATTGATACCTAGATCTGCAGAGAGTCTAAGCAGGAGGAATACATTGACTCACATACACATAGCAAACCCGACCTTTGTTCTAGGTGCATTGCTGACCACAGCTTAGATATTTTTAAAAACAGAACCTTTCAGCACAGCAGCCTTTCTTTGTTATTAACTAGGATGGTTTTTAAAGTCTCAAGCATAGACGCTTGCTTTGCCATGTAATCTAGACGTTAATTCATTTTTCTGTGTTTTCTCTAATGTTCACACAATGGCTGCATGCTAATAAACTCTTTTTAGAAAAACTCAAAAAATAAAAATAAAATAAAATGACAGTACACAGAGGATGAGGTCAAGAGTATCTACCACACAGAGTGTCCTCTCTCTGTAGAGTCAGATGATTTTTCAACACAGAATATTGGTTAACTGGGGAGGTTCACATGACCCTTGGTGCTGGCATTTGTGTTGAAATTTTATTTCATAATCATTCTTAATGAATCACTGGCCACCACTTAAATTCAGTCTTTACCTTACCAGATATCTCTTGTGTCCATGTTACACCTCTGTAACCGTAAGGTGAGTCTTTATGGCTTGATCAGCCTGTCTCTGAAGTTACTTACTTAATATAAATAATCTAGAGTCTCACTGAGTCATTTAATGAACATAATTTATCAAGCATGGTTTGAAGGGTTTCCCATGAATAATAAAAGATATTTTTCACCACTCAAGAAATTCTATGGTTTTAGAAGCTTCCTTTTGCAAATAAATTATTATATAACACTCATGAATCCGATGATAAAACCATCATAATATCAAAATTGTTTCTTACTATGAGAGAAAGTGATATTTGGAGTATCTTACACTGGTAATTAAATATGGTGATCCAGGATTTGTCATGTTATTTCTGTTCACAACTCTTTAGTTCAAACTAGCCACATGAATCTACTAAGCCACCAGGGGGCCACAAAGTACAATCTTTAAAGGTAAAAGGAGGAAATAGTAAAAAAGCATCTGGAGACCCAATAACTTAGAAGATACCTCAAGATTGATCATCATTTTCTTATTATAGTCAAACTTGTACCAATATATTCATTAACAAATTATGTATGTGTATGAATGTGTTTTTAACCCTAAGATGCCATTGAATGAATGATCTTATTAGGAATTAATAATTGATTTTTATGAATTTAGGGGAGAATTTTAATGAATGAAATAATTTCCATATATAACACTGCATTTAGATTTTTACATCCACCAACCTGGTATATTTTAAATTGTATATTGAAAATAAAAAATCACATGAAACAGTGAAAACTTGACATTTTGTGTACTTTCCTTTGGTTCTGTGTGAAAGCATTTAAACAAAAAATAATTTCGCTGATAAAATTTAATCACTGTTATACTGAATTAAAATGGCCTTTATAATCAAATATTTCTTTTATATGTCATGTAATCTAGATATCTATCTAGTTTATTTTTCTCTCAACAATCCTAGTGGCACTGGAGCAGTCCCTCTTAGTCACAATATCATGCATTCAAATAAGCAGCTATTAATATGATTTCAGAAAGTAATAGATTTTTCCTTTGCAAAATAAAACTTATAAATATATTAAATTCATTAGCAAACTCAAAAGCAGTATTCAAAGCCATTCATCCAGCATTCAGTAATCAGTATATATAGATACTTCTGGATGACATCAAGTATATCACATCAATGGAAAAGAATGAAAAGAATTGCAGAAGGGAAAGACAAGTATTTTAGAAAACAGACTTGATTTTGTTTAAAGACAGAATAGTTCAATCTCTTCACTTTCACCGTGCCCTTAACCCATATGAATAATTTCTTATTTATCATTACCTAATGAAACAGCACTTCTCAGACCTTCCTGAAATTACATCATTCTGCCTTGCACCCATAATCTCCCTTCACCAGGATTTCAAATAAGGAAGTGCTTAATTGGCTAGACAACATGAAAATTTATGGTTAATTTTCAAAGGGTTTTTTATAAGATTAAAAACTTTCTGAAGAAGGTCTATTTAATAGAAAAGAAAAAAAAAGAAGTTACAAAAGTTGCTGGACTCTTCTAAGTCAAGGAGATATCATACAAGAAAATTTAAACATAGTAAGTTCAACAGCAAAGATAAAAATTTCAGTTGGACTCTTAGCCAGTCATTCTTAACAATAATGAAAATGTTGAATGGTTAAGGTGCGATTTATATTTATGATTTCTAGTATTTAAAATAGCTTCAATGGTTCTTCAAATTAAAAAGAGGACACAGAAGCTTCAAGCAGTTAATTATTTAATCAACATTCCACATTAAATTCAATGGTAGTCCATACTAATGAGATTTACATCTCATGCATTTATTTTCGTTATCAGATACATTTTAATTAAATATTACATCCATTATTGTGGAAAAATCAACTCTTACATTTTCAGGATGTGTATGTTTGTGTGCATATGGTTGCATATTTGTGTGTATAGCTAATATGGAGATGTATGCTTATACGACTGTATATGTGAGTGTGTGCCTGTATGTGTGAGAAAAGTGTGTGTGTGTGTGTGTGTGTGTGTGTGTGTGTGTATGTGTGTTATGAGTGTGTATTATGTGTCCAAATATCAACTTTGGGAGTTTTATACTCAGGCACCATCCAACTTTTTTGTTTGCCCTTGTATTTTATTTTTATTTCATTTTATTTATTTTATTTTCTTATTAGTCCATATAGTCTGGACATGAATCATTTGAAACATAGTCATTAGGTTGGGAAGCCAGAAAGCTCTGGTTCTCTGCCTGTCTCTACCTACCCAGTGCTGAAAAGTGAATATAATTATACAGAGCTATTTCTTTTTATAAATGTGTTCTAGGCACATAACTCATGTTATAATGTACATAAGGCAAGCACCTTACTGACTGAGCTATCTCCATAGACCAATTTTGTAAAATTTATTAAGACAAAAAAGAAATTAAAATTAAAGTAAAATCCTGCATAAATTTTGCCAAAATTGATAATTTATTTAAAAATCATTAGTACCTATCTGCATTATTGTATTTTATTATTATTGCATTTAATCATGACATGCCTGTAGCAATGTTGTTAATAGCACATAAAGTGTGTGAAATAATTTGAATATTCTCAGTGTTTCTGGAATAAGATCACTTGCTTTCTGAACAAAGAGAGTGAATTTTGAACATTTATCTATATGTTCATCTCATTCCTTAACATTGTTGAAAATACCAAGAAATACTTATTGTTAAAAGCATGGTAACTCATCATTTGTGATGAGAATGTAGGCATTTCATAAATACTAATAAAAGAATTCACTGAGAATAACAACTGCACAGAACAGAGATAAATACATATATGTATGTATATATGCATATATATTCACATATATGTATATATGTATGTACATGTTTTCTAATGCTGCTTAGATATATAATAGTATGTCACAGACTTCTGTAGTATATAGTTTTGTCAAAATTCAATGAATCTGCTTTTGCCTAAGTAACCGATAGGCCTTTGTTTTAGTACAGCCTTTTTCCTCAAGGGATAATATGATCATACCACCCAATTTGGGGGTAGAAATTACCATGGTACTAGCAATTAATTAGGCAAAACAATAGAGATATGTCCTGGTCTATAGTAATGGTAATGGAGATGTTAATAAGCTTTAAGAGAATGCTAGTGAGGACTGTCATAATATTCTTAGCTGAGAGTCCACCAATTTTTGTCCCCTGCCCTCCCCTACTTCAAGAGGTCTTTAGAGGTTCTACAGTATGTAAGAATGTAAGTTAACAGAAAAACAAACTCCTGAAGGCAGAATCCATAAGGTCATCATCCATAACGGGGTGAGACTTTGTAGTGAGTGGATGTTTTAATGTCACATAAGCTACTTAAAGAACCCTTCTCAGTGCTTTAAGAAGTAATCCCTAATGTATACCTATGTTGTACCTTGGTTGCATCTAGAATGGGTCCATGATTTGTTGGCATCATACTTACAGTGACTGAAGTTCAAACTTCTCAGCATAGGATAATGTATTAACATTCTACTTGTTATATTCTTTTAAAAATCTTTATAGTTTTGAAATTAAAATATAATTGCATTGTTTCCCCTTTTCCTTCCTTACTTCCTTCTAAACCTTACTATGAATCTCCTTGCTCTCTGTCCAATTCATGGCCACTATTTGTTTAATTGTTTAATTGTTGACATATAATATATATTTACATATCATATCAAACACACACTCACAAACACACACACACAAACACACACACAAACATATCTATCTATCTATCTATCTATCTATCTATCTATCTATCTATCTATCTATCTATTATATGTATTATGTGTCCAGATATCAACTTTGGGTGTTTTATACTCAGGCAACATACAACTTTTTTGTTTGCCCTTGTATTTTATTTTCATTTCATTTTATTTATTTTTTTTTCTTATTCATCCATATAATCAGGACATGAATCATTTGAAACATAGTCATTTGGTTGGGAAGCCAGAAAGCTCTGGTTATCTGCCTGTCTCTACCTACCCAGTTTTATATATACCATGCCAGGTCAACTTGTCAAATCTCTATATTACTTTTTCTTAGGAATGGCTACTAGAAAGCCTCCTCCCTGAGGACTAGCTCTCATGATATCAGGAAGCACCATACAAGTTTCCAAGGGATGGAAGCAATCAATAGTCCTGCCTAGTTATGATACTTATAAGTTAAAACAACAACCAGAATGGCCTGATAGCTTTAAGGCACAATAGTTGCAAACATTTCTTTTTAATTTCATTTCTTCCTATCATTTGGCACCTGAAAAAAATCACCTTTCCTCTTTCTTTTTTTCTTGAGAGAATTATTCTTATGTGTCTAGGGCTCATCTTTGATTTTTATCATAGATCAAAAATAAGTTTCTTTATTTGAAATGTATGCATGCTAAATATTAGCATTTCAAAGGTTTTGCAATTAACTCTGTATAACAACAGTATATATTCTTTGGAAAATGTGAGTACAAGGTTTTTACTGAAACACTGTGGTTTTATAACATACAAATCTGTTCCACTCACATAAATATCTCCCAGATTCACATAGATAAGTGTGTATATGATGCCTTAACAACTTAAGAGTTGCCTCAGACAAAACCATTTTTGAAGCTGTTGGTCATAGCCTTCGCTGAAAATTAGGTCAGCCACCATCTTCAATATTCAATTAAAAGAGTCAAATTAATACTAGAAAACAGCAACAAGAGATTTATACATTATGGTCACAATAGTGTAGGCCAAATACACATCTAAGCAGTCCCAATCAATGTACGGTACTGCCAACCATTGACCTATCCTTGTCTGGGCTTCTTCCACATCCTGTAAGATGGTCTAACAAGTTGTTATAACTGTCTGAAATCTCTGCCCAACAGACAAATTCTCCTCTAGATTGGGCCTTTTCCTTCTTCAAGCAGTAAATTTCTGTAGATATTCCCATTCGTTTGGGGTCTTATTTTTCATAGAGTTGGCATATTGAAAGACACACTTTTTTTTGGAATATCTTCATTGCTGTCAGGACTATTGCAAAATCAGATATATTGACTTGAAACATTCTAACTTTTCATTATTTTCAATGTTTTAAAATTGCATTATGGAACTTCATCAATCTCTCCTTTTTCTCAGTGTAAGAAAAGAAACAAGAGGATCTTTTCCCCACTCAAGATGAGAACATAGCCAAATGTAAATAATTTCAATGTATACTAAGTTCTTAAAAAAGACTTAAGTAACTAAAAATAAAGTTTATAATTTTAATGTGATTGAAATTATTCTTAAATGAGTTTTAAGGGTTTATGAGTTTTCTCAGCATGTATTTGCCACTAAGCCTGACCCCTTCAATTTGTTGCCCTTCCCAACTCCCCAAATAGCAGGAGAGAACTGACTTCTATAAGTTGTGCTCTGAACTCCAGACAAATGCATACACACATGTTTAAGAAAATATAATATTTTAAAGTGTTCTTAAAACATATACTTTGTAAAAGATTAGCACACAAAAATGTGTACATTTATAAATCATATGTTCTTCAGGGGAACAATTTAGGATAGTGATTGACAGTGTGAATGAGAACAGGCTAGAATGGATATAAAGGAACAATCTTGTTTGCTATAAATGCACATGTGGAGGTGTTTGCATAGTCAGGATGTTTGTCAAAACTATCCCTCTATACCTGAGATCTGCACAATTTGCAATATATAAATTTTATCTGAATAAAAACAAAAATAAAAAGCATAGGAAGAAATAACTTTCTTAGTTAGAGTTTCTATTGTTGTGAAGAGACACCCAGACTATGGCAAGTCTTATAAAGGAAAACATTTAATTGGGACTTGCTTACAGGTTCAGAAGTTTAGTCCATTATCTTCATGCTGGCATGAGCTAGCCAGAAATAAGCCTATACTAGGATGAGGATTTATAACTAAAAAGAAATCTCCATGTCATGATTTTAGAGCTTGTTGGTGACCCAAAAGAAAAAGTCTGGTACATTTGGTATTCAAACATGAGGCCTGAATTTCTACATAGGGCCTGAGATAACTGAAGAAAAAAAAAACTGTACACTAAGTAGAAACAGTGTGCTGAGTAGGGATATCTTAGGCAGCATGAACTGATACCTACATCACAAAGCTGGGGACTTGAATGTAGTTCCTAGTCAAACATACCTCTGGACTGGGCCAATGAACTTAAGGCTCTGCTTTCATAGAACTGAGAAGGAGGCAGAGAGCGCCAACAAGACTGTGGCAGGGGACCCAGTGGTATCTTAGCATTTTAAGGCATTGCTTATGCAGACAGAAAAGACGAGAAATACACAGTAAAACTGGTTTAGGTGGAGAAAAATCTCTAAACAGGTTATAGTGTGTTTTAAAATGTGTATAGGCTTACCAAAAAAAATGGGTATTGATAGTCAAATATTTTTATAAGCAAATAGTTTATAAATAACAAAAAAGAATAAACTACTTAGAAATGGGAAATACATGGTGTGTCTAGATCTTGTATGTTGTATTAACTTTGAATTTTTTCAATGTTGATGAGTGAATGATACCTGTTAAGAGACATGGGATTGTAACAAGGATTGCTGAATTATCCCAGCCTAGATACTTTAAGAATGCCTAACAAAATTTGAAGTCAGAAAATGTATTGCTTTGGGGAAGAGGTTATGCTTTTGTTTCCATAGGAAATGAAAGGCTTTAAATTCATTCAAGGTTGATAAGGATAAAGATTGATTGCACGTACCCTCTGAAAATCCTGGCAACAGACATCATGAATTAAACCTACAAAAATAAAGGTGACATATATTTTGCCTGCTCAAATATAAATCATCTTTTGCTGGCTTGTATACAATATAGTTCATACTTAAGTTAATGCAGATATATGTGCTACCTTTGAAATTTGGTGTGTTTTCAGAGCAAGGGAACCAGACATCAGGGGAAAGGGGTGGCCCAAGTGATCCATCCTTTCAGAGTGACTCTGTCTCAGTTTCCTCAAAGTTCTGTATCCTGAACTGTATCCTGTATCAAGACTCCTGGCTGAGATGGTTCATTCTTACAAACTATTCTGGTCAGGACTGCAGATAGGACTTATACTTTCTCATTGACAATAAATGCTATTGCTAGTTTTCTCAGGATTGACCATATCTCAATTTTTTTCAGGTTACCTGAAAAGATATCTTTGCCCACAGACAACAGAAAGGAGTCTCAAGAAGACAACATCCACATTCCCCAGAGGTTGAATTGTTGAGTTTTGGTTATTCAATGGATGTGGATGTTTGTCATTATTTAGTGGGGATATAGGAATATAGGATAAAAGACAACTACTAACTAAAATATTTTACTTTGATATGGATTTTGGTATACTGATACAAGTTTAAAGTTATTTTTGTTATACTGAATGTATGCTTCCACTCTTCTTTGGGGTATTCATATTCAGTTAATAAAAATTCAATATATAATTAAGAAATGCAGGTAAATAATCATATATAATAATCAAATTATAGATATGTTGGGTATGTTTTCAGGGCTAAATAGATATATTTTAGATAGATAGATGATCTTCAAACACTCCAAAGATCTATGGAATATGGCATTAAGGTATTTAATAACTTAAGACTTTTCAGGATAGTGAGACACACTTGCTCCCTGGTAGCACCAATTTTCTTTAGAGATGATGGGCTACAAAGAAATCCCATATGGAGTTTGCTTTCATTATTTCAAATTAGTCATCAGGCAAAGAAACTGTTCTTGCTTTGACTGTTGAGAGTATGCTGTGCAAACTGGACATGCAGGACTCAAACGAAAAAGACTATTAAGCTTTGCAAAGATAATGCAGGATAGTCCTTCAAAATTCAGGCTTCATAAAAAAAAGTCTGCCAGACAGTCTGCAGGACACACAGGAAAGCAACTGCTGAACTTTTCAAAAGAAGGCAGGATAGTCCTTTAAAATTTCTGCTTCATAGAAAAGTCTGCCAGATATTCTAGGCCTATAGACTGAAGAAGGATGATGCAGCATTACAGAGGAACCTTGGGTGACTGCCCAGGCAGCCAGATGTCTCTCCTTTCTATAGCTTTGTAAGTGGATTAAACTGCACTCTGTTTACCCAGGTAATATTATATTATCCTTTTATGGTCTTTGATGGAGTGGAAGACTACATAGTTTTATTTTTCCTTCGTTATAATAGAAAGTAAATTAGGTACAAAACTTTGGACTCACCAATATAGGATTAATAATGGAGTATTTTCTCTAAATTTACCAAATGCAAATGGAATGGATACTGTGAATATAATCCTTAGTTGACAACTGTTCTTAATGTATATAGTCTTACTATGCTAAAGTTAAAACCTTTCTTTTTACAGAAACAAAATGTAGAATTGTTGTAGAACATTTAACTGCTTAAAGATGTGTTACATGTCTTTATGCTGTAGAATATTACTTTAACTGTGTAAACATATGGTACATTTGCTTTTTTTTTTACACTTTGAGAACTTCTACCCAGCTCCCAAATAAATACACAGAATTAATTCTTATTTATGAATGGCTGACCTTAGCTTAACTTAACTCCAACTGGTGCAGGAGTTCCTTCTGCTTGTGTGTTGCTGTCATTGGTTAGTGAATAAACTGCCTTGCCCTAGTTGATAGGGCAGGACATAGGTAGGCAGAGAAAATAGAACTGAATGCTCGGAGTAAGAAATGCAGAGTCAGAGAGAAGCCATGGATCCTCTGCCTGAGATGGATGCCGGTTAGAATCTCCAGTAAGCTACAGCCAAGTGGCAATACACAGATTAATGGAGATGGGTTAAACTAATATGTAAGAGTTAGCCAATAAGAAGTGAGAGCTAATGGCCAAGCGGTGTTTTAATTAATATAGTTTCTGTGTGGTTATTTCCGGTGTAAGCTAGCTGGGTGGCCAGGACAAACAAGGGCTGCCACCCTCCTCATGCAAGAATTGGTGGCAGCATGATGGACTAAATCCACTTAAAAACATGAGAGAGCTTAATTCTAGACACACAAAAAAACAGAGTGTAACACAACTTTTTGCTGTTTGTTGATGGTGTGCCACAGAGAGATTTACCTGACTCAGCAGCAGCAACAGAAAATAGCCACGCCATTTTACAACACGACTTCCTGGGATGTGCTGCCATCATGAACTCCGGCTATAAAGTATTTCAATGGCATTTGTGGGCCTGGGTGTTTCTGTGCCCACTAGGATTGGGAGGAAAGTGGCTAAGACTATGGCTGTGGCTTCGTGCTCCCTGCCTGGGCAGGGAGAGGGATCAGGTCTACTAGACGTGCACAAGTAGGACAGCATGGCAGATTCCTGCAGCCATTCACAGAGATGTTTCCAGGCTGTGCAGTGCTCTGTGTGGAAGATTTGCCTGTAACTCAGATAAAAAGAGTTTATGTGTTGCACACTCATTCTTGGGGTTGGACTGCTGAGCACATCTCCTGCCTGGCAGACCCAGAGCTAACACTGGTGGTGCTTCCACCATTTTAAGATTGGAGAGAGGTGGAGCCAACATCCAGAGCAGCTACAACCTAACTGCTTAGCATTTTAAAAGCTCTTCAAGACAGTAGAAAATTACAGACAATGCAATAAGTACATATTCAGACATAAAAGACCTAAAAATGGGTCACAATGTTGGATAAATATATGTAGGCTTGAGAAAAAAAGAGTATAAAGAGTCATAAAATAAAGTTAATGCTTTAAAAAAGGGTAAAGTCTTTAAAGAGACAGAGTAAAGTAATAGAGTAAAAATAAGCCACATAAAGATGAAAAATTCATAGAGAGTCTGGATTATGTATATTATTGTGTTTTCTTTGAATTTTTGGACTGTGAAGGAGCTAAGTACAGAGAAACATTTCATTGTATGGGCTGCTAAGCTAAACCAGCATGTATATTATAAAGTTATCATGACTTCCAAATTTGTGTTTAAGGATAAGTTGCTTTGGAAAGGAGGTTCTTCTTTTGTTTTCATAAAAGATGAGAACCTGTAGATTGCTTCTACACCAATATGATTTCATGGACCAAGGCTTCCTTAAAGGTCACCATAAACACCCTCAAAAAAATTTCTTCACCCAACTGCTGACTGAGATAAACCTAGCACACAGGATAAACCATAAAAACCTGATTAATAGCACCCCCAATCAGCACAAAGCAGTATGGATAAATCTATGCCCATATCCCCAAATATTGTTTATAAATGTCCTTTTACATTTAAAGGGGGATATGATATAGACATGAATAATTTGCATTGGTGAGAATCTTGGTTTATTGATATAAATTTAAGGTCTATTTTGTTATATGTATATGTATTTCTGATCTTGATTAAGGTATTGTGATTGTGTAGTTCATTTAAAAAATGTAATGTATAATTAAGCAATATAGGTTAATAGATAATCATCTATAATAGTCAAGCTTGTAGTCATGTTAGTTAGATTTTCTAGATGTGCATAGCTATATTTCAGATGGATAGGCATTCTTCATATCTTTCAAAGACTAAAGAATATGGCATTTAAAATGGTTTAATATCTTAGGACTTTTCATGACAGTGAGACATGTCTGCTCCCGGCAGAAACAATTACTTCAAGAGGAAGATGGGCATCAAAGTGGCTGCTCATGGAGTTGGCTAGCCATTTGGACAAGAAACTGCTCTTGCTTGGACTGCTTCAGTGGACATGCAGGACCCCCCCCAAAAAAAATGACTGCTGATTTTGCCTAAAGATGAGATGATCCTTCTGGTTTCCTGCTTCATGAAAGACTCGGTGTGACATTCTGCAGGATACAGAAGAAAGTGACTGAAGTGTCTTTGAAAACTCCTGATTAGTGAAAAAGTCTGCTGGCTACTATGGGCCTGAAGGCCAAAGATAGATGCCACAACAGTATAGAAAAACTTTGGGTAACAGTCCAGGCAGCAAGATATCTCTGTCATTTCTAGAGTTTTGAAAGTTGTTTATAATGCACTTCCAGTTTACATAGGTAATATTATATCCTTCTGAAGTCTTTGATGGAGTTGAAGAATTTATAGTTATAGTTTTCCCTAGTTATGATAAAAGATAAAGTAAATATGAATATTGTAACTGTAATTCTTACTTGATAACTGTTTTGTTATATGTAATTTTACTATGTTAAAGTGAAAGCCTTCCTTTTTGTTTAAACAGAAAAGGGGAAATGGTGTAAGAGTTACTTCTGTTTGCGTGTTGCTTTCATTGGTTAATAAAGAAACTGCCTTGGCCTAGTTGATAGGGCAGAACTGAGGTAGGCAGAGAAAACAGAACTGAATGCTGGGAAGATGAAGTGCAGAGTCACAGAGAAGCCATGGGTCCTCTGGCTGAGATGGACGCCGGTTAGAATCTCTGGTAAGCCACAACCATGTGGCGATACACAGATTAATGGAGATGAGTTAAACTAATATGTAAGAGTTAGCCAATAAGAAGTGAGAGCTAATAGCCAAGCAGTGTTTTAATTAATACAGTTTGTGTGTGTTTTTTTCGGGTGTAAGCTAGACAGGTGGCCGGGACAAACAAGGGTCCCCTTCCTCATGCCACACACCAGCTTTTCTAACTAAAATTATCCCATTTCTCTTCACCTTTTGCCCCTAAGATTTTTGCCTTTCTTTATTCTATACATCTCTCTTTCCTTCTTACTCCATGGCTGGATGTGTGACTCAGTATCTGCCTCCTGACATTTTCCTCTTCTTTTTTGCTCCTCCCTCCTCTCTTTCCCTGAGCCTAAATATCTCCTCCTATATATTCTCTCTGCCTGGCAACCCCATCTATCCCTCTCTTCTGCCTTGCTGTTGGCATTTGGCTTTTTATTAGACCAATCAGGTGTTTTTGACTGGTAAAGTAACACAGCTTTATAGAGTTAAACAAGTGCAACATAAATGAATGTAATACCTCTTAAACTAACATTCTACAACATATGCTGCATTTGTCTAATGAGGTAGAGATGTGTATTTAATTATTTAAAGATGTGTTTATTTGCTTCACCTTGCAAGAGTAAGTATGAGGACAAATCTAGGCTCAAAAAGAATAAGAGGAGAAGAAAAAAGAAGAGAAAAGGCATGTGGAAACAGACAGCCAGGCAGCCTCCAGACAGCCAGACATGAGAAGCAGTGAAAATATGATATATAGAATGAAAAAGTAAAAGGCTCCAAGTCAAAAAGTAGATAAAGAGAAACAGGTTAATTTAAGTTAAAAGAGATAATGAGAAATGAGCCTAAGCTGTGCCGAGCATTGATAGCTAATAAGTCTCTGTATTATGATTTGGGAGCTGGGTGGTGGCCCAAAAGAAAAAGCCTGATATACACAAAAAAACACTAATCAATTACATTATAAAATACCCAGTTTAGAATTTTTTATTATTACATTAGAAGCAGGTTGTGACAATATGTTGTATTCTCTCCTAATATCAATTGTCATCATAAAACAATGAAATGATCTATGGATTCAAATTCATGAAGAAACTTTTAACCATGCCAATGTTACTTATAAGCCATGGTTTTCAATAAACCACTAACCACTCTGAACTTCCACACTATTTCTTCTAAAACTAGCCTCAATAAAATTTATTATACTTACCTATTGATTTTTCAATAAAAAATAGTATAAATGTTCTTTAAAATAAGGAGTTAAAAATGTAGGTGAAAATTCTTTCAGGAAGTTTGTTTACAATATTTAAACTTCCTTAAAAGAAATAAATTCTATGATTGTTTTCTAACAACTAAAGTTTGGTTAATTTTCAATATGTAATTGAAATCTATCATTTTTTTAAAAATATGACACATGGACTTTGAGTTTAATATAGTTTTTATTATCATTCAGTTTCACTTTCATTATTACAATTATTGTACATAATTTTCTATGAGTTCATTACAAAATAATCTTTAAAATTCCAAATCTGTAAATTCTAAAATTATATATTTTAATGTAGTTTATCATGTATTTTAGCTGTATTTTATTATTGATATAAGGTGTTGTCTACATTTGTTGAAATGCAGTGTGAAAATTCATTGCTTTGGTTGCCCCTAGTATACTACATTTCCTTTTATTCTTTCCTGTAGTATCACAGTCATATTAACTATAAACTTATTCAGGTGATAAGCAATAGTGACAGGAATACTGAATCCTGTAGTATACAATGATAATTGGCAAAATTAGCAAATGGAGTACTTCATTTGAACTTTCCTTTGATGAATTTAGCTAACAGTTTTTCAAATGCAAGAAAGGCCACATGCTTGAGTAATTGCTATATAATAAAACATCTTGAAATTTAACATCTAAAAACAATCTGTTGTGTATTAGCTGAGTGGTTTTCTGCTTAATGTGGTGAAAGTACATTAGGCATTAGGGCAGCTGGAAAGTTCAAGGTAGCTTTATTCACATGACTGGCAGTAGACTGTGGCAGATGTCTGGGAACACAACTGGGGATGTTGGCAAAGGATCTTTTCTCAGTTCCAGGCATATATTTCCACACTGGGCTTGGGTTTCTCCCAACTTTGCAGCTGGCTTCCAGGGAGTGTTGTTTCAATAAGATATCATATTGCTTAACATCATAGAGAAATATTCTATGTGGAAAAATTTACAGGAAAAGGTAACAAGATACAGTAAAATTAACATTTAAAAATCTAGACTATTACCTATGCATTCCATAGAAGTGAAATATTAGAAGAAGGAGACTAACATTATAAAATTATACTAGCAAACAGGCTAAAAAGATAAACAATATGAAGCCACAAAATAAGAAGATAACAATATAAATCACATTATGAAGCAAAGATTATAATCAATAAAAACAAGCTCACAACACGAAGATAGCAGAATAAATACAAATGAGGAAAAGGTTGTCAAAGCTCTATTTTACATAGAAAAATGATATAAGAATTCAGGATAGAAATCTGATAGATGATACAAATTGAAATAATAATAATCATACATTTTCCAAATAAGAAGAAATCAAATATCTAGAGAAAAAGTTGGTAGAGAATCAAAGCAGAGTAATACTGGAAATTTATATATCATCTATAGGATGTTGTCTAATCATGTTCACAGCTCAACTTACTTATTTGGTTTTGTTTCTCTTTTGAAGCTGTTATCAGATCCAGTATATATCTAATGTTGGCTTGAACTCTCATTGCCTTCTTGTCTCTATCAACCTTGTGCTGAGATTACAAGAATATGCCACCTTGTCTGGCCTTAATATAAGATTTCTTTACATATATTTTTAAATGTTTCTAATTGAAATAGAATTATATTACTTCCCTCTACCTTTTCCTTCCTCCATCCCCTCCCAGCTTCCCTACCTTTAATATCTTCCATGCCCCCAAACAATTTGATAGCCTTTTTTTTACTTTGATTGTCGTGTGTGTGTGTGTGTGTGTGTGTGTGTGTGTGTGTGTGTGTGTGTGTGTGTTAATAGATGTAGAACTTCAACCTGGTGAGTCTGCTGGTATGTGGTATCAGGACTGATCATATTGCATTGGACAAATAATAAAGGGGTTCATTTCCTGGAACAGACCAATTCTCCTTCTCCTTGAAGTCATTAGTTGCCTATATTTTTTGGGCTAGGGAAGACACACTATGGAATTTCTTCCTTTCAATGATAGTATGTCCTTTATATTATCTTCCATAAATAGCAACAAATAATAAAAGAGTGACCCCATCAAAGAAACAAGGTAGAAAATGAGGACTAATATCCAATGTCCTGGGTAATTTTATGTGAACATAATACAAACTAAAGTAATTTGGGAGAGGAACTCTCAATTGAAAAGATGCCCCATTAAGATTTGCCTGCAGGCAAGTCTATCATGCATTTTCTTAATTACTGATTGCTATACAAGGGCCCAGCCCATTGCAAATAAGTTCTATCTCTGTATGCAGGCTGAATAAGACAAAGGGAAGCAAGTCAGAAGCAGCACTGTTCCATGAGCCGTGTTCAGATCCTTCTAGGTTGCTGCCTTGAATTCCTACCCTGACTTCGCTAGATGACGAATACTTTTCTCCCCATGTTGCTATTGGTCATAGTGTTTTATCACAGTAATAGAAACATTAGGATACCCAAGGTTGTCCTCTGATCTCCCATTTGAGTCCCCACCACACACACACACACACACACACACACACACACACACACACACACACACACACACCTCACACACATGCTCATACACACACACAATCATATACACAGAGAAAAGGACAGAACTTATGAAATAAAAATCAGTGCTGTAGCTAAGCAAATGAATAAGCCTACAGTAACTTAAGAAACAATCAAAGACAAAAGCATGAAAAACTTAAAGTGGGGATTGGGGAGATGGCTCAGCTGTTAAGAACACTAGTTACTCTTGGAGAGAACCCAGGCTCAATTCCCAGCATCAATATGATGGCTCACAATGGTCTGTAACTCCAATTGCAAAGGACCCAATACTCTCTTCTGATCTCTGTGGGTGCTAAGCACACATATGGTGCTCATACATACCTACAGGCAAAAATATCCATACACATAAAATAAATAAATCTCAAAAATAAATAAAAAATAAAAGAGAATGTGCTTACATATGCTGTATAAATTTAAAGGGAAAGAGGACATCTCTAACTACACCAAAATTTTGAAAATTTAAAAGAAAATGATAACTATAACTGATGAATAGGCCCACTAAAAATACAATAATAAGCAATTAAATATTTCACCCATTAAATTCCAAAAATTTTTTAGGAATATAAGGAAAAAAGAATAGTACAGGGTATACTAAGATACTAGTTACTAAGAATGATAGTTATTTCTTTTCTGATTGTGATATAAATATAACGAAGTCAATTTATGTGAGGAAAGAGCCATTTTGGCTCCCAGTTAGAGGGAATATATGCATCATGGAAGGGAAATTATGGTGCTGAATCAATCTTTAGCCAGAAAATAGAGATGAATGTTGGTACTCAGCTTACATTTTCTTTTTGTCATTTTAATTAAGTTCTAGATTCCAGCCTCTGGAAAGTTGTCACCTACATTCTGGGTGTGAATTTATACTCAGTGAAAACTCTCTGGGAATGCTGGTACAATATAATTCACAGGTGTGTCTATTATGTGAGTCTAAATTCAATCAAGTTGATAATGAAGGTTACTCATCACACCAAAGGCAGGTATGCAAAGAAAAAGTTGTTTACTATAAGAGTAGAGTCATTATGCTGGTGAATGTTATTACAGCTAAATGGACAAAAATGAAGCTGAGATAAATAGAAGAGGAATAATAAAAGAGGGCGGTAAACCTTAACCATTGTAAACACTCGCCAGTGTTCATCCATCCATCTTCAGATGAACTAATATGTAACCATCTAGTCTGCGGCTCAGATCAGATTTGAATCACCTGCTCACCTGTAGTAAGAGGCCTGCAGGCTGCGTTCCCTGCCTGGTTCTTGGCGCAGGGCCCCCTTTGTTCTGTCCCGCCTGGCTCGCGGTGTGTACCCCAAATAATTACACGGAAACTGTACTCATTTAAATACTGCCTGGCCCATTAGTTCTAGCCTCTTATTGGCTAACTCTTACATATTCGTTTAACCCATTTCTAATAATCTGCATGTCACCACAAGTCGTGGCTTACCAGGAAAGATTCTGCATGTCTGACCTGGAAGCTTCATTGCGGGCGGCTCTAACTCTCTCCCCTTCCCAGTATCCTGTTCTCTTTTCCCTGTCTATCTAAGTCCTGCCCTATCAAAAGGCCAAGGCAGTTTCTTTATTAATCAATAAAAGCAACCCAAATACAGAAGGACCCTCCTACACCACTCACCTGCTTCCTTTGTCAAATGATGATAAGACAGATTTTTCCAAACAGATACATAATATATAGCCAACAAGATTCCTGAATCTGTTCAGTGATTCAAATAGTGTTGATTGCCACTTTATCAGTTTTTATTTAATGAACACTTGGCCTCTTTTCATACCTTGACAATTATGGACAATGCCACCATAAATATTGATGTAGAAAGATCTTTCCAACATACTGATTTCATTTGTTTGGGGTATACACCCAGCAGTAAGTGGCCTGGTGGTTATTTTAAAATTTAAATATTTGGAAGAAACTCCATGCATTTTTCTCTAACAGGTCCAACATCTATTTCTACTATAAAGATTCAAAATGCTCAACTTCCCCACTGTTTTTTTATGGAAAATAGATTATTCTCTCATACAATACATCCCAACCGCAGTTTCCCTTCCCTCCATACCTCCTACTACCCCCTATCCCCCCTCGTTCACGGATCCACCCCTCCTTCATTTCATCTTCAGAAAAGAGCAGAACTCCAAGAGATGACAGTCAAACAGGACAAAACAAGATAACATAAAACAAGGTAAAAAGCCCACATACCAAGACAGGAGAAGGCAACCCAGATAGGAGGAATAGGGTCCCAGGAGCAGGGAAAACAGAGATATACCTGCTCCCACTATTATGACTCACACAAGAGCACCAAGCCAACAGCCATAATATATATGCAGGGGACCTATTGCAGACTCATGCAGGGCACATACTTAGTGCTTAAATCTCTGTGAACCCTGAGGAAAAGAGTCCCAAGAGCAAGCAGAGTCAACATTTGCAATTTTCATTTTTTTAAAATAACGGTCATCCCAAAAGGAGGGGCTGATTATGTCATTGTATTTTCAGGATGCATTTCACTGGTAGGTACTTATGTTGAAATTTTTTTTAAAAAAAAACATTTATAACAATGAAATTTTTTCATTGCTTTGTCTTTGTAATATAATTTGAAATTGGGAACAGTGACATTTCTAGGTTTGTTCTTTCTCAATGTGTTTTTGGCATTTTTTGAGATCTTTTTCTATTCTTCGTGAATTTGTAAAAAAAAATATTATTAGCATTTTAATAGCACCTACCATTTGGATTGCTCTAGGTAGAATCATCTAGGTGATAAACCTCTGGGCATGCCAATAGGGGATTAACTAGATTGCTGATTAACATACAAAAACCCTCTATTCACTGAAAGTGAGACTGTTCCTTGAGTAGAAATACTGGACTGTACTAGACTGAGAATGAAAGTTGAGAAGTAGCAAGAATTGTGGATGCAATGTTATCACCAAAGTTCCTCTTCCTGATGCCATAGTGTACCATCTTTCCCACCAAGAAGAACTATATCCTTCTGGAACCGTAACACCAGATAAACCCTTACACACTGAAGGAGATTTTGTCAGTCTTTTATTAATACAATAGGAAAAATAAACTAAGATACTGTGGTAACATATCAAATGTGGCCTTTACCAATTTGCAGTAATTTCCTTCTGTACCTGGCTTCTAGATATTTCTATTATGTACATATCCTTAATTTTTCTATGACTTTTTCAAATATTAAAATGATTGAGCAGTATGTGTTCTTTACATTTTAATATTATATATTTATTTATTTGGGTAGTACAATTAATAAAGACCCAAGAGGCAGATATTGGGGTTCATCCTGAAGGTCAAAAAAGCAAAACATCCAGCCACTGACTCTTACCTCTACCTCAGTCTGAAATGGCGATCCTGCCTCCAGGAATTCCAGAAGGAGACTGTGTCTGAGATCTATCTTCTCCCATCTTATATTCCTCCACAGTGCTGGGACTAAAGACATGAACCACTGTGATTAATAGTATGTACCACCTGGTTTCTATGCAAACTAGTGTGTCTACTGAAATTAAAGGTGTGTGTCACCACTGCCTGGTCTGTACGACTGACCAGTGGGACTGTTTAACTCTCTGATCTTCAGAAAAGCTTTATTTATAAAAACACAAATAAAATATTAGTACAGATTTGTATATGTTAAATCTTCCTTGTACTCCCAGAGATTTATAATGTTTTTGATGCTTTACCAGTTATTCTTTTTTTTCCCATACATTGTTTTGTTTTATTTTTTCCATTCAAGAACATAATTAAAGAAATAAATTTTTTTCCTTTCTTCCCCTTCTCCCGGTCCCCTCCCACTACCCCCCACCCCTCCTCCCTCCCCCTTCTTCCTTGAAAGAGGGCATGGTGCCCTGCCCTGTTGGAAGTCCAAGGCCCACCCCCATCCCTCCTGGC
>PVIU01013705.1:0-54847 GCA_004026605.1 Ondatra zibethicus | reverse complement strand
CCCCCTTCTTCCTTGAAAGAGGGCATGGTGCCCTGCCCTGTTGGAAGTCCAAGGCCCACCCCCATCCCTCCTGGCCTAGGAAGGAGTGCATTCAAAAAGACTCGGTTCTCAAAAAGATAATACATGCAGAAGAGATAGGTCCTGGTGTCATTGTTGATGGGTTCTCCATCTGCCAACTTTCGCCGCCCCATTCAGAGAGTCTGGTTTGATCATATGCTCATTCAGTCCCAGTCCAGGTGGATTGGTGCGCTCCCATTAGTTCAGGCACAATGAGATAGAATTTGTTTTCTTTTAATTAGATAACCACCTGAATTGGACTCTGTCTGAATGCAATCCTGGTGTGTGCCAGTGGAGACTGAAGCTCTACAGCCCACCCAGTTGCAGGTAGGATGGAGACACAGTGGCACTGGGCACTAAAAGGCACGCAGTTTTATTGCTGGGACAAGCCACTTGAAGCTTTGTGCAGCCAGTTGTAAAATGAGTGATTAGTTAAAATCCATCTTCGCAACATTTTCGCCTTTATCACATTGTCAACACACCTGTCGTCTCCAAGGAGCATCCCAAGAGGAAGTGGGGACAGGGAGATGACAGCTATAAGAAGGAGGAAATCTGAGACCCCCCTCCCCCAAGGGGGTGACTCCTGAGTGTTTATGACGAGCGCCATGGAAGCTAACCCGTTCAGCTAATGTCTACACCTGTGACACATGGCCACCCTCCCAGGCTTCTGTGTTGCTCCAATGCTTCTCTTCCGTGCTGTGAGACATTGCCTGCCATGTGCTCCTCTCTCATGCACAGGCTCACAGAACTCCATGTTCTCCTCTCCATCTCAGCTCTACACAGTCTGTCCCCTCTGCAGACATGCCTGTCCTCCCTCACCGTCCAGCTGCCCCCACCTCATCCTCATCTTGCTAAGCAGCTTACGTTATCCTTTCCCGCCTGTGACCACCACACATTACACTTTGCTCTATGATGACACCTTCTCTGTGTTTTCACAGTTCTTTGTGTGTGTGTGTCTGTTTTCTGGTGATGATCTCTGCAGGAGTCTATGATTTCTTCACAAAAAAAGTAGCCATTTTTTTTTAAATTCCAATGTCTGCAACAATCTACTGGATGATCCGGTGGCGCTAACAGAATTTCCTTACATAGCAGACTGAAGGCTGGCTTTTGTGTCTCAACCTCTTCCTGCACACACTTGCTAACCTAAAACCAGCCTCATTCTGTTTCCTGAGACTTACAGGCCCACCCCGCTGTACACTGTGCTGGAAGCTGAAGACTCGGGGAAAGCTCTAGAAGAACAGTGCTGACCCAGTTACTGCGTGTAAATCACGAATATTGACTGGTAGCCTGCGTCCTCAGCTTGACTTCTTCACCGGTCAGGATGACCAGCTGCACAAACCAATTAGCCCCAAGTCTAGCTTGTCTTTAAAGCCAGCTATCCTCCTTTGACACTATCAATTCAGAGCTTTAAAATTGATCTAGACTGGAAAAATATGTGCTACAGAATAATTTTCTTAATTTCAACGAGGGTTACAAGTATTTGACAGGAGAGGGTAAAGCAGACACAAGAGGGATATCGGGATATCTGTGTCTTGTGATTGATGTCATTTTTCCTGGTGGATTTTTTTTTTGGCTATTGACACACAAATCAGGAGGGATTTGTGTTCAGAGGATGACAAATAGAAAGGTCAGACATTCTCCGCCATCTCCATCACACTCAGGCATTTTCAAAATGCACTGGGGTGGGGAGTGTCCTTTAAAGAGGCCCTTGAGTCAACCGTTTATGTGTTTCCCAGCGGGCGCTTCCACTGCTCAGTGTTTGTTTCAGAAGGCCTTAAAATATATTAGAATCAGGGAGAGCTGTGGGACATGCCGGGTCTAGGCTTCATCCTTGAAAATTTATTCAAAATGATGCTTCAGGTAAAGACAGACACTGGGTTACCACATAAAATCCTTTTCTGGAGAGAACAGAAGAGTTCAGAGTTGTGAACCCAAGTGCACACTTCCCTAGTGTACCACTGCACAACTCACTTCACACTTGGATGGTGGACAAGGCCCCTATCTACCTCTTGAGAGTTGTTCAAAAAGTAAATTGGAAACAAAACAAAAAACATTTAATATTGCAAATGGTGTTCTCTGTTAACTAAAGTTGTAAATCTATAGTTTAAACAAATCCCAAAGAACTTTGTGAGAGGCACTTCTGAGGAAAAACTTTGAGGCTAAAAATGAAGGCAGAGGAGATTGCTCAGCAGTTAGGAGCATTTACAACTCTTGCAGAGGACCAGAGTTGGATTCCTAGCACCCATGTTGAAAAGTTCAAAAATGCCTGTGTCTGCACGTCCAGGGTCCGATAGCTCTGGCCTCAGCAGACGTCTGCACTCACTTACGAGCGTGTGCCCTCCCCCGCAACTAAAACTGATAAGTATAAATCTTGAAACATAAAACAATAGGAAAAAATCTTATTGAATGAACAGTGAGGTAGGCTATGTTTATGCAGAATTCACATAAGAACAAAGGAATGCAGCTTTTCCTATAATATTTAGTTTTATGGGTTCCATAATTCACTTGCAGTCATAAAATAGACATTTTATAAATTCAGTTTTCCTAATATGGAAAGTAACAACAGCTTTTAAGAGTCTCATTTTAAATGTATTTTAACTATGTTAGCTATTTGCAATTTACCTTACAACTATCTACTACAAAAGAACCAGGGTAATAAAAGATAAGAATAAAATTAGAAAGACTGTTTTCATTCTTTTCAAAAATGAAAATCCCTAAAGATCAGAGTCAAGCCATCCTCTGAGCCTTGCATTCTTTCTATTCCTAGTTTGCACGAGTCAGACCAGAGAAAGTTTGGCACGTGATCTACCCAGCAGTCCTGTATCTGGCACTGGGGAGCTAATGAGATGCCCATGCCCATCAGAGGAGCGACAGGTCAACACTGTGCCCTGGGTAGGCTTGGGACCACCTCCATCATGCCCAGAAACATGGCGAATGAGCCCTGGCCTACAATGGCACATTCGCCCAGGGCACCTTTTCCAGTATTCCTCAAACCAGCTGTTTGGTTGATTGCCAATTGCCGCGGTGCAAATTCCATAAAGACAAACACAATTCCTATCCTCAGAGAATGGATGACCTGCTATTTGAACCAGGGTGTACCCATCGTCACTGTTATAGTGAGACAGAGAGCTGGTGAGGCAGTGTGCCATGAGCAGCTTTGGGGGATCCTCTACTTGAACTAAGTAGAACAGTGTTAGTCCTGTGTGTCACCAATGGGTTATCACCCCTGATCAGTTAAAGATAGCTTCCTTAGCCTGTGGAAAGCATACTAAGAAAACGAAGATTGTATTCATGCATGGTATAGTTTTCTGGCCTTCATGGTCTTTTCTTCCTGCCTTGTTGGCATATCTCGGTTATTCAGATGAGCTCTGTTTGCTCTCCCTTGACTCCAGTCTCTGTAAGGCCCATCCCGACTCACTCAATGGTTGCTTCTCCTCAGAGAGAGTTCTGATATATGACTAGACTCTCAATCATCCCTGGTGGAAGGACTTTATAGACACCTAACTTCATCTTGCCTCAGATGGAGTCATGCGTAGTCAACACAACAAATGGTGTACAACTTACCAAACAGTTGACACTGACAATATGGATGCCCTCTCCTGACAGCGGGCACAGCTCTAAAGTGAAGCCAACAGCACTAGACCTCAACACAAGACAAACAAAAACACCTTACCAATACACATGTTAAAATGGAGTCTAAGCCCGAAGGCAAATAGAAACAGACATTATAAGTGTCTAATTTGTAAACATAAACTCAGACTAAGGTGGTTCCTGTAAATGATAAAAATTAGGACTTGAGCTCAACCAGTCAGACAGAACCAAATTTATAATTACATGCTAAGCGCTTTCCAGAGACAGACTAAATCAAATTACTGACTTTTTTGACAGTCATGTTGGGTCTATCCTAGGTCTCCAGACTATCCAGCCTCTGGCTCCTAGCTTCCAGCTTTAGTTCAAGGCCTTCGGGGTGGCAGGGGGTGGCAGGGGGTGGCAGGGGTGGGCTCCCTCTTAGGACCCGGGTCACAAGCTGGACCTATCACTGGTCGGCCTCTCCCACCATCACCACAGCCTATTTTGTAGTAAGTCTAGACTGTAGGTCAAAGGTTTTGTGGCTGGGGGTTGGTGTCTCAGTCTCGCCACTGGAAGCTTGCCGGTCACAGGAGATGGCCAATTCAGATTCTGTATCCCCCATTGCTAGGAGTCCTAGCTAGGGTCACCCTCATAGATTATCTGACTGTGTTTTTAAAAGAATGGGCCACTGATTCACATGACAAGTGACAAATAGTTCTCCTGAGTGTAGCAAACTAAGGCGTAAGAACGATCAAGTTTGGAGACATGAGGCAGGTGCCCAGATGTGTAGACCTTTAAGGTACTGAAAATTTAAAAGATTGTGGGACTTCAATAGTTATTTCTGTTTTCTATTGTGATATTAGTGTTAACAGGACATCTTGGGGACTAACGAGGAAAGAATGTGTTTGGGGTCAAGGCCAATTGTGCTGCCTAGGTTTTAAGTCAGCTTGACACTGACTAGAGCTATCTTGGAAGAGGAAGCCTCAATTGAGGAAATGACTCCATCAGGTTTGCCTATAGGCAAGTCTGTATGACATTTCCTTGATTAACCATTTATGTTCATCCAGGGGAGGGCCCAGCCCACTGTAGACAGTGCCATCCCTAGCAGGAGGTCTTGAGTGGTTGGAGGAAGCAGGCTGAGAGAGCCATGGAGAACAGGCCAGCAGTCAGCACCCATCCATGCTGCTCCAGTTCCCATCTCCAAGTTCCTGCTTTGACTTCCTGCCCTGACTTTTCTTCATGCTAGCCTACAAGCTGTGAGATGGAAGAAACCCTTTCCTCCCGACATTGCTTTCTCTCTGCGGTTTATCACAGAAATAGAATCTCACTAGGACCTGTCAAGTGCATTTCCAGGGAAATGACATCAAATCTCACTCTAGTGTGATTTAACCTAAAATTTTTTTTAATTTAATTTTTAATTTCTTACATTTAAAATAAATTTAAAAATTGTTCTTTATTGCAAACTAAAAGCTTGCCCGTGACGTTGCCACAGAACTTAACAAACTTGAAGGAAAATCCTACTGAAAAGCAGCAGAGTCCTCCAAAGGACGCTGAGCAAAATGACCCTCCAGCGTCCAAACTGGACTTGGAAATAAATTGGGAGGATCTCACGGGTGGGTGGCATTCTCCTTGAAGTCTGTGCCTGCCGTGTTATAGATGGAAAGACTCCGCCTGGCTGCAGTGGCTGTGAACCTCAGGGTGGTAGATTCAGGAGAGAGGGAAAGGATTTTATACTTAGCTGGAATCATTGATGTTAGGTAATGGCACAATCTGAGGTGACTAGCCAGCCATCAGCAACTCTCAGTATTTGCCTGGAGAAGCTCTTTGGGATTGTGTTCACATATCAAAAACATGTGCCTTCATCATGTATGTTATAAAGTTTTAAGTTTTTGCTGGTGTTTTGAGACAATCTCATTATATGTAGCCCAGGCTGGCCCAGTAGCTACTCTCCTGCCTCCTTACTACTGAGATTATACCAGCTTTAAAAAGTTTAATTAGAAAATTTAAAAGACATATACTAAACCAGATGACTGTGATTAGGGGTGTCTTGTAGTTTATCTATAATTTCCTGGGTTTAAAAAAACAAGCAACAACAAAAATCACAAAACAAGACACATATCTGCTGTGACAGGAGGAACGCCAGGAATTAAGAGTGCTTACTGCTCTATAAGGAGACTGGGGTTCCTACCTGTCACATCAGGATGTCCACAAACACCTGTAATGTAATTCCAGTTTCAAGCCATGCGCACACATGAGCACAGATACATACATATACATTAATAAAATAAAATAAATCTTTTGGGGGGTGAACTCTATCAAGACACCCCGATGATGAGTTCACAGAAAGCTCTAACGAGTATGAAAATAAGACCTGGGGTTGTCCGAGTGAGGCTTTCTATTCACACACAGCAGAGGCAATTCCGTGGCCTTTCTGATGGGAAAGGAGTATAGAACTGAGTGTGCTGTAGACTGCAGTGGCCTGCATTGAATAACTTAATCCTTTAAAACTCTCACTCTGCCTGCTGACCTGGCAGATGTCCAGAGAACACTAATATTGCAAAGCTAATTAAGGTCAAACATGGAAAGAGTAAGGAGAGCCCACTGCCAGAGCTGAAGCCTGGACAAGGACGAAGTGACCTATTTCCAATGGTGTGCCTGCTATTGACATCACACTAGCCTGGACCTTAGAAAATATGGCGGGAACTCCAGGAAAGCAGCACAAGTGTGTTCTGGCTTGGGGGAGAGATGGTGTTGATGTGGGGTGGAGCTGGCAAAGGGTGAAGGTCAGAGCATCTACAGCTGGGTCCAGAAACAGCCAGGGAATCATGAGGAATCTCAGCATGTTACAGTGCCGGCCATAGCAAAGGTAGTGATGGCATATTTGACAGTGTCTGTCACCTTCAGCGAGCTATTTCCTATTGGCAGGTAGTCAGCAGAACTCGGGCCTACCTTGGCACTAGGGATAACTCCTTTCAGAAGGGTTTCTCCTTGCTCTGGGAGAGTTCAACCATTACAAATTGCTGAAGGCTAGTATACTGGTTAGTTTTATGTCACATTAACACAAGCTCAAGTCGTCAGAGAGGAAGGAGCCTCTGTTGAGGGAATGTCTCCATGAGATCCAGCTGTAAGGCATTTTCTCAATTAATGATCAATGAGAAGGGTCCAGCCCATTGTGGATGGTACCATCCCTGGGCTGGTGGGCCTGGGTTCTATAAGAAAGCAAGTTGAGCAAGCCATGAGGTGTAAGCTAGTAACAACACTGGTCCATGGTCTCTGCATCAGCTCCTGTCTCCAGGTTCCAGCCCTGCTTGAGTTCCTGTTCTGACCTACTGGAATAAAGGACTATGATCTGGAAGTGTCAGTCAAATAAACCCTTTTTCCTCCCCAACTTGCTTTTTAGTCATGGTGTTTCATCACTGCAATAGAAACAACTGGCGAGGGGAAAGAGCCTATCCAAGGAAGAATATCTGGGGTAGGTTGAATTAGGGATCAGAGGAAATCTGGAGGGAGAAGGGGCCCCCAGAGCCTGTAGAGTCTCTCTGACCAGAGCCCCCATCAGAATCCCACCTCTGGAGTCATTTCTATCCCCTTCCTAGGAGTTGTTTTTCTGTTCTAATAAAGTTTGTAGTTTAGGGTTCTTTCCCCTCTCTGTAGCTAGTGTATCTGTTACTTGTTTATCTGTAAACTGTTGCTCTCATTCTTCCAGCTGCCCTCTGGGATCTGGGACTGTTCATTTTTGTCTAAGATGCTCAAGAATTTGCCACAGTCACTCTGGACAGATGAAGGTAACACAGAAAAATGCTGTATGTCTCTAGCTGTCACTCTTCCACAGTCAGTCCTCTTTCTTTTTTTATATATTTTTTTCTTAAATGGGGGTTTCCAAAAACAATGGAAAAAGGGGGGAGAGGTGAGTGGAGACCTGTTTCTGGGAGCAGGAGAAAAGAGAGAGGAGGAAGGAGAGGGGGAGAAGGGAAGAGGGAGAATGGGGAGAGGGAGAGACCGAGAGCGAGAGCCAGTCCTCTTTCTTGAGTGACTGTTCTTACCAGGGAATGCAATTCTTTGTCCATCCCATGGATGAACTCATCAGTACCCCCTGGATGATTACAGTGGAAATAATAACAGTCATAATTTTGGGCTGTTAAGTATTGCTTGATAGAAATACCAAATAAGCCAGCAAAAGTTCTGAATCTACCTAAAAGGAAAATCGCCATGCAACCTCCAACAATTACACCTTTTAGGAAACTATTCTGTAGAATCAAGGATGAAAAGCCATCACCAGGGATCTGTATAAAGCTTATGACTTCCTCAGGAGATGTGCCTCGGGTCTTTGATGGGACCTACAATAATTAGCATTGTCCACTAGAGACAAACCCAGACATACCAGGGAAGACAGAGTCTCAACTGAGAAATTGCCTCCATCAGATTCGCCTATGAACATATCTGTGGTGGTGTTTTCCTCATTACTATTTAATGTAGGATGGTGGTGCATCCTTGGGTAGGTGGCCCTGGGAAGTATAGGAAAGCAGGCTGCAAAATAGGAGCAAGCAGGAGGTGTAGGCAGAGATGGTTTGTTTATTTCCGGCCGCCCAGGCCAGAATAATCACACAGAAACTACATTAATTACAACACTGCTTGGCCAATCCCATCACAGGCAGACTGTTAACTTGTTTGACCAGCGACTTGAGTGCCACATGGTATAGGGCAGTTTTCTCTGAATTAAACATTTCTGACTCATGAGATTTTGAAGGTAAACGAAGGTCATATTCTGGAAAATCTGAAATACGTAAGAGTCTAGAAAAATCTCCCCCAGCTTTATGAAGGTGGAGTGAACTGAGTAGTGGAGCTGCAGAGAGCAGGGCTCCCGGATCTGTGGAACTGTCTGCAGATGAGGCAGAGACATCCAGGGATGCAGCTCCTACAAATCATCACTCATGTTGGGCTTTTGGGTAGTTAGCTGCTTGAGTAATCCCCATCCCTCATCCTGTAAGCAACCCCTTACCTACACTCCTGTAGTAACCCTAATTTAAAAAAAAAAATCATTGGCTCACCAAGTTGGACTCTGGTACAGTCTTTATTTTGGTTTGTTGTACTCTCTCTCTCTCTGTGTGTGTGTGTGTGTGTGTGTGTGCGTGTGTGTTGTGTCTCTTGAGGAAAGACCTATCACACAATGCTATATCGGTTGACTCCTTAGGTTACAGTCACTTCTGAACTAGAAATGGTAATTGTGAGGATAAAGTGCTCCTGGAAAGTTCAGTACACATTCAAGTCCTGGTTGTATTGCCTTAATTGCTTTTCTATCAAAATGTCCAATACTAATTCTGAAGCCTGAGAGCAGAGAAATTCCCACAGAGAATGGTAAAACACTCCCTGCGGCAAGAAACCAGCTTGTTTGAAGAACAAGTGTCTTAGGATTTCTATTGTCATGGCCAAAATTAACTTGGAGAGAAAAAGGTTTGTTTTTTTTTTTTTTTATGTCTTACAGGTCTCAGGTTCATGATACAGTGAAGTCAGAGAAGAAACTCAAGGCAGGAACCTGGAGGTGGGAGCTATCATCTACTGGTTTCCTCTCATGGTTTTTTCATCCTGATTTCTAGTAGCACCCGAGACCACCACATCATGAATGGTGTAATCCAAAGTAAGCTGGGCTCTCCCACTTCAATTGTCAATCAAGAAAATGCAGCTCAGACTTGCCCATGGGACCACCCGGCAGGAGCATGTTCTCAATTGTGGTTCCCTTTTCCCAAAAGACTCTAACTTGTTTCAAAGTTGACACCAAACCAGTCAGCATATCCAGAAAATTCAACCATCATGCCTGCTGGTGGCAGAGGTTTCCAGTGGCTCTGACTTCTGCGTGTTCATCTGCTAACACACTCCTTGACCCACTCCTGATCCTGAAACACTGAGTCTTTCTTTTAACTGGTATAATTGAAGTTGACAAAGTGCATAGGGAATCTTCCTGTATTTAACAGTGCATATGTTTATAAACTCTCCAATTCTTTACAACATTGGACATTTTTATTGCTCTGTATTGATCAGTTGACCTTGCCCATTTGGAGTATCTTTCTTAAAGGACTGCTGATGGCCTCCCTGTATCCTCCTTCACCGTGTTCTTCCCACCAAGGCACCTGAAGAGGACAGCAAAGTGCTGACACTTCAGTGATGCTGGGGCATTGAGATTTCTGTCCAGGCGGCATCTTTGTATAGAAGGATGAGAAGCATCTCAGATTACATCTGCGCTGACATCACAGTTTTCCCCATCGCCCCATGGTGGGGGCTCCTGCCTTGATTCTCAGAGTAATTACTGCTCAGGGATACCTATCTCAGATAGCCGCTCAAGATAATTACTATTAGAGCACCGGGAAAAATCAGGTCTACCTTCAGATTAGATCGTGTCTACCAAAGCACTCTTTCCAAAGTGACTTTGAATCTGCACTTTCTCATTTATAAAACCAGGACATTGTACCATGAGACCCCTAAATGACCTTATAGTTCCACTATTTGAAAGTTAGTATCTTTTCTTCCTCAAACTCCTAGAGAGCAAAAGTCTCACCTTGAGTTACATCTCTCTCTGCACACTGGTATGTTTAGCCTTTTGATATGTGAAACAGGACATCATCAGCTTCAAAGTTCATTCTTAAGAACCCCACAATCATGTTACCAAAAGTCATCATTAGGAATCCTCGAGTTTTACATAACGTTGTAAGTTTATACTGGGCTCTATTGAGGGTCTTCCTTGGCCACATGCGGCCTGTTGGTTGTGGACTGGACACCTGTCAATCTACAGCTATTGTGGGGGGGTCCTCCCCCTAACCAGAACTCTCTCTGTATTACCCTTCCTCCACTATCCCCAGTTAAAGTCGCTCCCACTTTCCCCATTACCACCTTCATAATACCTTTCTCCTAATATCCCCTCTCGAGAGATCCTTCTCCTCCTAGTACCATTTCCTCATGGTCTCTCTCTATTCCCCTGACTTCTTTGGATACTTCAGCTTATAAACTCACATCTAAATGCCCTGATTTAAGATCCACAAATAAGAGAAAACACATAGCATTTGTCCTTCTTGGTCTGGGTTCCTCATTCAGTATGGTGTTTTCCAGTATCATTAATTTATCTGACAATTTCATCACTTTGTTTTTATTTACTGTCATAAAGAATTACATTGTGTGTGTGTGTGCTACATTTTATTATCTATTAGTGGTTGAAGTCTTGTTCCATTTGATATTGTAAACAGAGTGGCAGTGACAATGAGCAAATGTCTTTGGCTCCTGTACCATCAAACCCTCCACAAGGAAGCCCCTGCGGTAGCCCTGTGTGCCATACCTTTGACTGTTACTCAAAGGGTTTACCCTGCCACTATTTTCGCCTGCCGCATTGTCTTGTGTTGGCAGCGGCTGTTAGCTTGTTCCCAGCTGCTCAGTGCCGAAATAATTACACAGAAACTATATTATTTAAATCACTGCTTGGCCAATCACTTAAGCATATTGTTAGATGGATCTTACATCTAGAATTAACCCATTTCCATTATTTTATATGAGACTCATGGCCTACTGGCAAGGTTCCAGCTGGCAGCTTGTATTTTTCCCCTCTGGCGGCTCCATGGTGTCTCACTGACTCTGCCTACTTTCTCTATATATCTTTATCAGCATGGCTATATTCTGTTAAGCCATTGGCCAAAAGCAGCCTCTTTATTAACCAGTGATAATAAAACATATTCATAGAATACAGAGGAAAATCCCATATCAGTCTTGTATGCTTACATACATGCATTGGTCATAGCAACAATCCTATACACCCAACATCCATGTCAGGCTTACAATTGTAATACTGAATTATGTTACCCAATGTTGGTTTCCAAACCAATCTATTTACTTATGTTTATAATTTAATAAACAAGGGTGGCAGGAGAGAGACATATCACCAGGTCTGCTACAAAAAAACTGGAAACGAAGCCTATCCTAGATGTTGGAATCTTCACTGTAGAGTGACCAGCAAGACTGCTGAGAAGTTCCACAAGCCCATGCTGTCTCCACGGCTTCTCAGTCCCAGTTGGGCTGAATAGGGTCAAGGCTTGCCAAATTGTGAAGCACTTCCTTCCAGTGCTTCCTTTAGAGACATTTCCTCCCAGCCAAGTGCTCACCACACTTGGAAAAATGAGCGTAGCCTGGGTGGCCTGCTTAATGGTATACAACAGATAGGGACAGGACTTAGGGCTGATGAGCAAATGATCGCTTAGAATGTAGTGTCTCTGATGGGGTTTCTATTGGTGTAATGAAACTCCATGAGCAAAGCAAGTTGGGGAGGAGAGGATTTCTTTGGCTTATCCTTCCCTATCACTGTTCATTATTGAAGGAAATCAGGACAGGAACTCAAATGGCAGGAACCTAGAGGCAGGAGCTGATGCAGATGTCACAGTGGGGTGCTGCTTACTGGCTTGCTCTCCATGTCTTGCTCAGCCTGCTTTCTTTCTTTTTTTTTTTTAATTTATTAGATTTTCAAAAAACACCAATCCAAGTTCCCACTCCCTCCCCTCCTCCCACTCCCTCCACAGACCCTCCCACCCCACCCCCTCCAATCCTCAGAGAGGGCAAGGCACACTGCTTTGTGGAAGGTCCAAGGCCCGCCCTACTATATCTAGGCTTAGCAAGGTATACATTCAAAGAGAAAAGGTTCTCTAAAAGCCAGCACATGCAGTAGGGATAAATCCTGGTGCCACTGCCAGTGGCCCCTCAGTCTGCCCCAGCCATGCAACTGTCAACCACTTTTGGAGGGACCAGCTTGCTCCTATTCACCTGCTTTCTTACAGAGCCCAAGACTACCAGTCCGGTGATGGCATCACCCACAATGGGCTGGGCCCTTCCACATCAATCAGTAATTAAGAAAATGCCCTATAGGCTTGCCTATAACCCGGTCTTATGGAGGCATTTTTTCAGTTGAGGATTCCTCTTTTCAGGTAACTCTAGTTTGTGTTGCTGACACAGGGATGATAGAAACCCTTCAAAGCATTGTCTTCAAATTTGAGCTGCTATGTTTCCGCACTGTTATCAAGGGCCTCCCTCCCACTGTAGTGGCTTGAATAAGAATGGCCTCCCTAGGCTCATCTCTTTGAATGCCTGCTCAGCAGTTGGTGGAACTATTTGGGAAGGATTTAGGGGATAGGGCCTTGTTGGAGGAGGTGTGTTGCTGGGGGAGTGTTTTGGGGTTTCAAGAGCTCACGGCCAGCCTAGTCACCCTCCAGTCCTTATGAAATAGGTCTGAGTTCTCAGCTGCTGTTCTGGTACCACACCTGCATGTTTGCCACCATGCTCCCTGACATGATGTCCGTGGACTCTAACCCTCTGAAACTATAAGCAAGCCCTAATCAAATGCTTCCTTTATAAGTTCCCTTGGTGATGGCATTTCATCACAGCAATAGGAAAGTAAGTAGGACAGTGACTTACATATTTTCCACTCACACTAATAATATTTATAGTAACAGTTAGGACTTCAATTCTAACTCTTTCATGGACTGCTTGCTGGCTTGGTGTGATCTTTGTTTTGACAGGTTCACACCCTTGGTGTTTTGTCTTTGCCATGGTGATTCTGAGATGGAGAAATCTTTCAGTGGTAGGGCCTTTTTAAAAAAAAATATGTCAGTTAGTCTCTGGAAGTTCTCCCCAACAGAAGGAAGTACTGCTGAGCTCAAAGGTTGAGTCAGATCTCCAAAGAAGGTAGTCAAGAGAGTGACTCCAACTCATGTGCTTGATACCTAATGCCTATCTCATTCCCTTGTCATGCCATATGACCCTGGCTGGTGGCCAGAATCATGAGTCAAATAACCTTTCTCCTTCACACAATATTCAGCTCCTTTTTTTGTTACAGAAACAGGAAACAGACTGATACATCAATGCATCACTTGTATTGATAGCTAATCTTATATCCCCTAGCTTCAAGCCCAACTGTCAATGCAAAATTCCAGCTTTAGATTTAAAGAGAATAGGAGCTAGTTTATTCTGGAGTCAAAACATGAGTGACCATGGATTGGGAGCATAGATTTGGGTCTCCTTCAAATCATGGTAGTGGTTGCATTGTGTCTTTATGGTAGCAGAATAAAGTTATAAAACCACACATTTTAAAACTGCACCGATGGAATATCTCAGAGCTAATTGCCTCATGATGAGATTCAAATATATTGGTCTCCAATGTTATCTGATAGCATTTTCAATTGGTAGGGAATAGATTTTTGTTTCATTAACAAATTCTAGAGGTTTTTATCTGTTTATCAAGGTGTTAGGCTTGACAAGAAGTGGGCAATAAATTCCTCTTTAGTGGACTAAAGACAGTCCAATACAGATTGATTAGCAACATTCCAGGCTCTCCAGGGCTGTGAAAATTTTCGATGTTAGTCTTTGTAGACACAGTGTTTTTCAGGAATTCTTGTTCATTTTTATTTGGGTTTGTCATTTAGGTTGGGAATCCCACAATACCTTTCTCTCTGTTCTTCCATCTTAACTGGCTGCCAATGTTGTTTGCCCAAGAGTTGCTTTAAGAAAGGAGTAAGCAGACTGAGGTAAGGACTTACATTCTCTCTTTTCCTGACTACTTCTTCCCCTCCATGATGAGTCATCACCCTGGATTGCCATCTGTGGCAGTAGCTTCCTAAGATTGCCAATACTCTGGAGACAGCGCTGGCATGTCTGCTCAGAGACACAAGGCCTATCCTCCAGCATTTAACTCTCTGCTCCATGAGACATCTCCCTCATGCTCATAGTACAACCTCCCCATGTTCTTACTTTCACTGGTTTTTAAACTTTATTCTTTGAGAATTTCAGACATACATGGCATAGTCATATACTCCCATCACCCCCTCACACTCGCCCCATTCCCTCTGATCCTTTACTTCTTCCCAAATTTCCCTCTTTTATGCCTTTAGTGTTTGTCTGTCTCTGCCAGTCTTGAGAGGTAGGGTAGAGGTAGCTTCTGTATTGGCTAGTTTCATATGATTTTTAATCTTTCCAGCTAGCTACTGAATTCTTTAAAAGAATCTGCTTAGTTTCTTGTTATTAAGATTATGGTCTGTTACATTACATACTTTCCATTAAAGAGAGAGATAATATCAATTTTCCCAAATGGGTCTTAGCTAAGGCAAACATTTTCAGAGAGGATCTAAGCTAATTTTCCCAACAGCCCACAAAGATATGTATAATCCCTATTTCACAGATGACTATCACAGAGTATAAGTCATTCTTTGCTCAGAAACTCAGAGCTGTATCCTGAGAGTCAGACACAAACTTGCCGGGCAGGTTCCCCAGAAGGGGCTCTGAGCACCATGATGGACACCCTCTGATAGGAGCTCCTGGGAGACCTGAAGTCCCCTGGATATGGCGGTTTGCTTGTCTCCCAGAACATTCAGGAATCAGTTCTGAGTGAGTCACTGTGCCCTGAACTGTACTGTGCTTTGTGGTGCATTCTGAAATTCCAAGATTATTTTAGCAGTAGTGATCCTGTTGGTACATTGAGGACTTCTTTGCCAAATTTAAGGCTGCATTGACTCACCTGCATGTCTTAGTCTAAGAATTTTTGGCATTTGACTTTTGTGTGTATTTTAAACATTGAACTGACTTTTGTGGTCTGGTTAGACTTCAGTTATGGCACAGTTCTCCAAATGCTGTTCTGGAAAAGGCTGCGTTTTCTATACTGGGCAGACACTGGGGTCCTCACAGGGGTAATTTGGTCACCGACTTGTTGATTTACTTGCTGGTTATATTGTGTAATGGTCTCTAAGCCACCGTCACCTCCTCAGGATTGGTTTGGATTTGTAGTGAGTTTTAAACCATGGGTTACTTGTTCACCCACTTTTTTCTTTCTCTTAAAGATTGCTTTGACTATTGTGGGTACCTGGAATCAACTTGTTGAATAACACACAAGCCACCAGTCCTCCAGTGGAGATGATACTAAATCCACAGATGAGCTGGAGAGAACCATGATCATATCACTGCCCAGTCTCTTGAGCATAAACCGTGCAAAGATTTTCCAATTGCATGTGTTGTCTTTAATGTCTTTGAACTTAAGTTGTTTCATAATCCCCAAGGACACAATCCAGAAAGCCATAATTCAACAATGCAGAAATTCCAAAGCAGTAAAACCCTGAGTGAAGAAATCAGAGGATTAATGGGCTTATTTTGGCTGGCAGGTCTGGAAGGATGAACTGATACAGGAGTCTTGGGTGAGTGTGGTTGTATAGAAGTATCTAGACAGAAGGTTTTAGACAGAGAAGAGCCTATCTAAGGGAAGATAGATACCCTGGACAGGCCAATCAGGGAGAAAGGGGAGCCCAAAAGGGAAAAGGATGCCCAGGACCCAATCAAGAATCTGACCCAGAGACCCCTGGTGGACTCCCACCTCTGGGGCCCCTCAAATACACTTGATGGGAGCCAGTTTCCTATTCTAACAAAGCATGGCATTTTTACACTTGTTTTCTCACAGTGACAGGTTCTTTGAAGTTCCCTGTCAATCAGCCACTTGCTCTCATTGTCAACTGCTCTCAGATCTGTTACTTTCTGTCTGGGATGCTCACAGCAGCACTGGCTTTGCTATTTTCCTGCCCCTTCCCAGTTTTCTAAGTGTTACACACATTATTATCTTATTTCTACCATCGTTAAAGTATCAAGGTTCCTAGGATTATATTATTCCTTTACAGATCTTTCTAAGGCCCTAGTCAGGACGTTACCTTTCAGCTGCTCTTGAGAGAACCCTGAGCTTTAACTGTCACCTGCTCTGTTGAAAGAGTCATTCCCTTGTGGAGAAATGAGGGCTCTTTGCCTTATTCAAAGCTTTTCCCTCAATGCAGGTAAATTCCCTGTCAAGCTCTCAAGTTACATTGGAGACAATGACTATTATCTGTCCAGCAACACTCTGCTATAAGATTTAAGGGCATCTGACCCTTCTGCTAGCGTGTCCTGACATTCTCAGGTGTGTGTATAGTGGTGGCTGTTAAGACTCCAGTCTTCTCTCAAAGGTGGAGTGGACATGTTGGTGAGCAGAAACTGAGATTAGATGGAAGCCCCTACCTCTAACAGAGTTAGCTCTGAGCTCAGTACAGCAAAAAGTTGCCAGGATCTGGAGACAACCTGAATATGTCTTCATGGGAGAAAACCATTTATATAGGATCTGGGGAAAGCGAAATGGAAGCCACGCCATGGTCTTGGTTGCAATGGTACAGTTCTGTTTTTAGCTAGGAAGGAGAGAGAGACATCTTGCATCACAGCCTGCAATTCTTCTCATTCGACCAAATTTTCATAAATTTTTAAAAATATATTTATTTTCTGTTTGTCCTTAACACACAATTCCTAAAGCCTTGGATAGCATGTTTCACACACACACACACACACACACACACACACATACTGCCGTGTGTGTGCACACGTGATCATGTCAGCTTTACCAGGAGTTGGCAAGAGAACACAGTTTCCTGCTATGTTGGAATCTGATGTCTAAAAGCCGCATCTGGGCCAGCCCAAGTAATGTGTGACTCAGAACTGCTTGCTGCCCATCCACCGCCCATGGGGATGCCACACATGCACAGATGTGTGTGCAAGAGGCGGTACCTCAGAGGTATTTACTGTTACTGCACATGACAAGGTGAGAACTCCTCTGGGCTGCAGGCTATTTCCCACCATAGAAAGGGGATTTTCCCAGTGACTTGCACCTCGGAACTCCTGACAGCCTGGGGGCGGGGCTCAGCAGCTTTGGTCTGATACTGCTCCACGGATGACCTTCATTTTGGCAAACCCTCAGAATGCTACAGATGTTTACATTAGAAGGGAAAATGGTAAGATAGCTATTAGCAGGAAAACGTGTGGCAAGCAGCAAAGGAAAAGAACCCCTCAGGTTCCACTGTTCCAAGGACTCAGAAGGGGAACTGATAAGGGTTCAGTCTTATGATCCATTCTTTCCTTGATGCACGTGTATTCTTTGGGAAAGATAAAAGACCAAACTCCCCTACATAAACATGTGGTGTGTGTGTGCGGGCATGTGTGTGTATGTGTGCATTTGTGTATGTGTGTGTGTGCTCATACTCTTCCTTTTGAAAACTGGCATGAAAATAATTTAAAGACGTAATCTAAAACTACAGTGCTGATTGAAACACACCCGAAGAGGGCATTTATCTTTTGACTTCAGTCTAAGCTTTCCTCTCTTTTAATCCCCCTTAAAAGCCTTAGTTAAAATTAAACCATATTTTCAAATTTCCCTTGAAAGGGACTACTTAGCACTCTGATTTTATTCTTTAACCAATAACAGAGATGGTGGCAACAGTGCATAACTTACTCCGAGAAAGCCCAACCCCCATTAACTGTCTGAACCAGCGAGGGTTCAGTCACACCCTGCTATACATAGCAGCCTTTCTTTGTGCATTATCCAAAATTGAACTTGCACACACTTTGACTTCCCCTGACATAATTTATAGAAATGCAGCAATTTTATGACTCCTATGCCTTTATTCTTTATTTCTTATTGATTATAAGTCAGCTGGGTTTGCCTTAGGACATCTAGTTAGTGGTGATTCACACAAAGCCATTGCAACTGTATTTGGCTAATGTAAAGAAAATATAATAGATGACTGTCCCCCAGTGACTAGGGAAGCAGCAGGGTTAGCTAATTCTGCTTGTGTACGATACATCATGGCCTGATAATAAAAGCCATTAACTAATGTCCACTTGGCTGTGGTCTCTGCAGAGGAGAAAATATCCGAGAAAAGCTGAAACTGTCCGTGCGAGTCATGTCCCAGAGACAAAAGCTGCATAAAGCAAAATGCTTCCAGTGGAAACAAAGCCGAGCTAGTCGAGCCTGCTGCCAACACCAGCAGTGGTGTCTGTCAGTCACTCCAAGGTCAGGTTCCAGGGTGGGAAGTAAAGTTGTGTCCGCCCAGTTCAAGATTATCAGAGGAGCTTGAATAACTAAGATTAACTCTGCTTAGGAAATATAGAGATAAGAAAAGAAGCGGAGAGAAGCAAATGGATGTTATCTGTCCTGTTAGTCCCCGTGGGGGGACTGCGGCTTGTGTTTAGTTTTTTGTTTGTTTGCTTGTTTTTAATTTTGAGGGGTAATCCCTAGCTCAGACTGGTCTGAATTTACTATGTAGCCCAGGCTGGTCTTGAAATTCTTACCATCCTACCTCTATCTCCAAAGTTTTGTATATGAAGGAGAGAGATTTTGAACATGTGAATTCTTGAAAGTAGCAGCTATCATGATGGAGCAACAACAAGCAAGATTTTCAGGAAACTATGGAAATAAACAGTGTCTTCTTTAAGTAAGCAGAGTAAGTAAAAATGATCAAGTGTTATTCAAATACATAAAAGGTGTGTTAAGGTTTAACATATGCACGTGCATATACATGAACTTTCCAAGACCAGGGACTGAACTTAGAAAATGATCTGTGAAACCATTAGCTGGATTTTTCTATTCACACACTGTCCCCACTTGCCAACCTTATACACACTGTGGCATAGGCCGGAAATGAGGAAATGTTGGCAGATTCCATATCAAAACAGATCTGAGGGATCTAGAAGTGCTATCACAAAGCAATCCAAGCTAAGAAAGATGGAGAAATAAATAAATAAAAATGGCAGCATGCACATTATGTGTCCCAGGGAGAAGTATGCTAATACTATAAACTAAAATCAGCTTTATATCTTGAAATGCAGGCATCAGGACACAGATTCGATACTCCTTCAAAATAAACTCAGGTGTCATCGTCCACACAGGCAATCTCAGCTCTCAGGAGGCTGAGCTAGGAGGATAGCAAAGGGGTAGAGGCCATCCTGGGCCACAGAGCATGAGACTGATTCCCACAGTGTAGCCTACCTTGCCATCCATCCACAGTCAGAACAGGGTAATGAACACAAGCTAGTGTTCAACTCACCCTCTCTACTCTTCCACAATCCAGGATCTCTGCAAAAAAAACAGCTATACATTTGTCAACACACACACACACACACATACACACACAATTATACCTAAAGCCAATAAATAATGGTCCAGAATAGAACCAAAATAAATCCACACTCCAAATGGTAGTGCCAAAAAAGATACCAGCACATAGTAGAGGCTGAGCATCCCCTTTAGAAATGCTAGGAACTGGGACTGGAGAGATGGCTCAGTGACTAAGAGCACTCTCTCTTATGGAGGACCACAAACCCAGATGGCGGCTCACGATTGCCTAGAATCTGGTTCCAAGAGATCTGACTCCTTCTTCTGATCTCTGATGGCATCAGGAGGGCACATAATGCACATATCCACACGGAGGAAAACAGCTATATAGATGAAACAAAAATAAATTCTTACTACAAAAAAGGAATTTCTGGGGACCATATAGCATTTCAGATTCCAGATCCTTCTGGATTTGGGTTCATTTGCGTATACATAAGACAACACCCTGGGGATCCGTCCTATGTTAAGTAGCATTCTATTGCTTAAATAAATGGCCACGACAGTACAGAGAGTGTGTTGTGAGTCTGGTTTGGAGGCTCCAGGGCAACAGATTGTCTCAGTCAGTGCATCCTGATGAGAGCTCATGGAACATGGAGACTGCCCACCACACCTCCTTAGAGTAACAGGGAGAAGGAGGGAAAGTCAGAGGTCTCCCTACCCAGACAGCAGATGCCCCAAGAGTGTAGAGACCTCCAATTAGACCCTATATTTGAAAGGTTTCACTGCCTCCCAAGAAGGTCTCCTGGGAAACACGCATCCAGCACATGGGCCTTTGGGTGCTTTTAAGGTCCAAACTACACAATGTAAATACGAAATTCATTTGTGATTCTAAGGATCCTCATACAGATATCCTGAAGGCAAATTTATGTATACAATGTAGTGCACCTGAGTTTTGGCTGTGACTCATAAATGGGGTTAAGTGTGGAACTTTTATACGTCACTCAAAAACTTGACTTTGGAGATTCAGATGATCAACTACAATAAAAGAGGAAAAATCTACTCTGTAAGAAGCAAAGCTGGGCCTGAGAAGATTTAAGTCGCCATCATCATGTCTGTTTGTCTCTGGGCACATGACAGGCTGCGGCCCCTAACTGACCAAAAAAGAATTGAAGAGGTTAAAGATAATGTCTAAGTGTGAAAACATTACCCCCCAAAAAATCTACTAGGAAATGAATGTGGAAAATCTAGCAGACTGTAGGAGTTAGAGGCATTGGGGTAGGGTGTGAGGCCACTTGGGATCTCTATGATACAAGCCTGAGGCAGTCAGAACCAGATCTGTGAGGGGCTCACTAACACAGCCTGGCCTTGGGCACACTCACAGGAACTTCTGCCTGGAGTGACACAGCCCACCTCTCCATGTGAGAAAAGTCTAAGACCATCCCCCCTCTCACCTCTAGCCCACTGTATTCCCAGAGGGAAAGTGGACTTCCCTTAGTTACACATAGTCTTATTGATGTCCTGACAACTTAGAAATAGATGTCAAAACACAAAAACCATGTATCTGCAGAAAGATTCACAGGCATAGTTCCATGACCGAACGTTTAGTCTGGCCAGCAGAGGCTCTACCAAAGGGGGATAACCTCAGTATGTTAACAAGACTGTGCCTTCACCTGTACCAATGACCGAATACAAAAATCAGGACAGGTAAAGAAACATTTCCAGACAAACTACAGAAAATTTGCCACCAGCATATCTGATTGAGAACAAACATCAAAGTAGAAGAAAAAGCATCCCTGGTGTAGGAACCGAACAAGGAACCGAACTCTGTGCTAGGAAAACAGCAAGGACACATCCTGGGGTTGAAAGCTAGTGTTGGTGAAATGCACAGATGCAGGGCTGGGAAGAGGCCGAGGAGCTGAAGTGTCCTTGAGCTCACTTTATTTCCTTCTAGAAGGAGGATAAACCTGATCCCAGGTTTTACCCTCTGTCAGGTAAGAAGAGCGCTTGTCTGTCTGCAATGCCACATGAAGAGGATCTGCCTGTCACATTCCAAGGAGGAGAAACACCTTTAAGTTGTCAATCTAAAAAAGGCAGAGAGATGAGGAAAACACAGAGAGAGATGTAACAGAATGCAGTGGCCAGGGAGAACCAGCTCTTCATGTAAAAATGACAGGTCAAAGGCAGCCATGAAAAGAGAATGATTAAGTGATTTGAGCAGAGACATCTCTCAAAAGCAGACAGTCGGTTGCATAAATTTTATGGTACAACAGGCTTTAAGTCATCCACCCTAATGTTCCCTGTGAAGCACACTCCCGAGCACTGCCATGCTGGCTAGGGTCAGTGGAGTGGTGGAGTGGCACCCATCATGCCTGTGTCTAATATACTGTCAACGAGGGTACAGTTTGCGCTTATATTTATGTTCTGTATATCATTTACATTCCTGCCTTCTCTCTCACATCCATTGTATATCAATCATCTATCGTGTGTTACCATCTATCTTTCATCTATCTACCTGCCATCATCTATCTATCATCTATCTATCTATCTATCATTTATCTATCTTTCTATCTATCTATCATCTATCATTCATCTATCTATCATCTAGCTATCTATCATCTAGCTATCTTTATAGCTATCTATCATCTATCTATCATTCATCTATCTATCTATCTATCTATCTATCTATCTATATCTATCTATCATCTATCTATCTATCATCAGTTATAGTCTGACAGAAATGAAATAAATTTAGAGTAAAGTTAATCCAATTCAAAAACTAATTAAAAGTCTCTTCTCTCAATGCCGAACGAAGCTTGTTGTAAGGAGGGGGCCACTTGTTCGTCCTGGCTGCCCAGCCCCAAAATAATCACACAGAAACTGTATTATTTAAATCACTGCTTGGCCCATTAGCTCTAGCTTCTTATTGGCTAACTCTTACATCTTAATTTAACCCATTTATATTAATCTGTGTATTACCACATGGTTGTGACTTACCAGCTAAAGTTCCTGCGCCCGGCTCCAGTGGCTACATTGCCTCCCTCTGGCCCTGTCTCCTTTGTCTCAGCATTCAGCTTAGTTTTCCCCACCTAGCTCTGTTCCCCTATTGTTCTTCTATAGGCCCAAAGCAGTTCCTTTATTTATCAGTGATAATCGCAACACACAGAGGGGAATCCCACATCAGAAGCTGATCTGTGTCCATAGCACAACACAGAATACAGGAAGAAGAGTCAAGGACTCACTGGGCCCAGAGAATGAGCTCCATATTTAAGGGAAAAGTGATAAAAACATTTCTGTCTAGTTTTATCAAAAATAAAATAAAAAGCAGAACCGAAAAGAAGAAATGTTGAAAACTGAAAGGAAACTCCAGGGTACCCAGGATGATCGGGAGGCATGGATTAGGGTGCCCTCAGCCACGAGCACCTGCTCCATTTTGGACCTCAGCTATCCCCTGCCTATGCACCAGGCTCTTGCTTGTTGTGTGGTTCCTCCAGCCACACATTGTCACCTGGTCTCTGGTATTGGACAAGACCTTGGGTTGGGCAGTTAACTTCTCTACCTCTGACCTTCTTCAACTCCTGGCAGATGACCTTATCTTACATAGTTTTTGATAAAACTTTTCTTGGGGGATCTTCATGTGTTCAGACTTATTCCTTGGGCTGAATCTGGGCTATAGTGGGCTCTTTCCTGAGAAAGTGATGGCTTTTGTTGAAAAGGAGGGGCACTCCTGGACTTCATAGAAGGCAGGATTGTCCCCTCTCCCACTGTGTGGCTTCTCCCCCTGTGTTGGAAGCTCATCTTACAGAGTTTAGGTCCAGGAGCCTAGGGAATGCTTAATGTGCCTTGGGTTATGCTGAGGCTAAAGTTGCTTCCATTGTGGTAACTGGTATTCCTAAGCCTTTGTCTGTGGATACATTCTTTGCAAGCATTTTCATAGCTTTAACCCTGGGGCTATCACTCCCTTACTCCTAGACAGCAGCATCAGTAATGGAAGCAGATTCATCCCCCTGGGCCCCAAGTCCTGGTAGCATCACCCCTGCCAACTTCCTGAGGCTTCGCAGCTACAGACGATGTGGAAACCTGAAGATCTGGAAACCTGAAGAGCCATCCAAGGCCAGTGAGAACTTTAAAGCAGTTTGCCTCCTGCCCAACACAGACACCACCTTTCATAAGCCATTAAAGAAAGAACCTGGGGCAGAAGAAAAATAAATAAATAAATGACCACAGATAAAAGGTTGAGCTCTGAGCTTATCTTAAGAGCTAAGGAGAGGGCAGGTTATGCTTTCTCACACTCAGGTGTCCCCATGGTAACCTGAAAATCTCCTTGGCCAGCCACCCTTGAGCTATCAAGACTTCTCAGGAAATGTTTGCCTGTTGCAATCCAAGGTTAAAGAAAAATAGACACGCATATACAAGGCTGTGGAATGTTTACTTTTGAGGGCTTTTACTGCTGCAACATCAACTCTGTTATCTTGCTCAGCATAATCTTTCTTCCCCGGGGCTGAGAGATGGGCTGCTTTGGAGTGGTCCCATGTGAGGTGACTCCCATCTGGAAGAGCAGGGCTATCAAGAGGTCAGACAGCTGCAGGGCTGGTGTTTGTCAGCATCAGTGCTGAAGCTTTTGGGGCTCGCTCACTGAGCAATGCCCCAGCTTTGGTGCCACACAGAAAATAAGATTGCAATAATGTGGTCGGAGCCAAGGGAAGAAACAGGTGAAAGGCATGTGTGGGGGAGAACTTACTTTATGCGCTGGAAAAACTCAACAATTCTGAGAGATCAGGCTCGTTTAAAAGTCATAAAACCAGGGTAATTGCACAGCGGTATTTGCTATAAATTTATGTAGGAAACGAGGATGAGCAAGAGAAAACAGCTTTGCCTGTGTCCCTGGTTCTCAACCCTCCCAGGGCTGAGATCCTTTAATACAGTTCCTCATGTTGTGGTGACCTCCAACCATAAAATTATTTTATTGCTACTTCATAACTGTAATTTTGCTACTGTTATCGATTGCAATGTAAATATTTGATATGCAGGATATCTGCATATCCAAAGGGGTCATGACCCGCAGGTTGAGAACTGCTGGCCTATGTCTGCTCCCATACTTTGCAAAAAAGCAGCTCACGACTATGAGGAGTTGGCTCAGAGATTAAGAGCATCTGTCGCTCTTGCAGAGGACCTGGGTTTGAAACCCAGCACCCAGAGGGAGGTTCCCAATCTGGGCCATCTAACACTCAAACACATATGCAGTACACATCCAAGCCTGCAGGTAAAACATTCACATGCCTAAAACACATCTTTAAAAGCAGTACATTTTTCAATAATTTAATAAAGAAAAAGGAAGAGGCATGAGAGTGAGAGGGAAAATAGTTGGGAAGAAGGGATCAACAGGGTTGAGGCAAGTGAGAGGGTGGGCAGGGGCTGTGATCACAGTGCGCTGTAGCCAGTGCAGCAGTGTAAAGTTTGGTTAGATGCGAAGGGTTGAAGTAGTTTAGCACCCCCGTGGCGCTCATCAACACCAATCCTTACCGGTGTCTACAGGATGAGGTGTGAGTTGAGTAACAGCGTTAAGACAGCGGCTGGGCGGACAGAGTCACACCCCCACAGCTCGCGTGTCCGAGGACCTGTGCTTCTCTTTAGAATCCAGTTCTTATCTCACCTCTTCTGTGAATGAGAATGAGAGTTTTGTGTGTTTGTCTTTTGTTTCGCCTTTGGTTTTGGTTGGTTTGTATGTGTGTTTGTCTTGTGGGATGTTGTTGTTGTTGTAGACCAGGCTGGCCTCGAACTCAGAGATCCTTCTGCCTCTGCCTCCCGAGTGCTGGGATTAAAGGCGTGGAGAATGAGAGATTTTAGATACCAGTTTACTCATACAGTGAAGGGATAATCTGATTCCTGTTTATCTCCTTGACACCCAAATCAGGAAGACACTGGAGCTCAATAATCATAAACACTAGGACAGTCGGACAGTCCTTTTGAAGACGGCCCCCTGCAATGGGGCCCTTGGGCTGATGGCATCCCTGGGAGGCATGGACACAGCGGAAATGGTGTGCAACCTGTGAGCAGCCTGTAGCTCTGCAGGTCCCACTGAGGAGTGCTGTGAGGTGAGAACCAGGCCACTTTTCAAAGTGAAGAAACTGGACTCCAAGCAGGTTACACAGGGCTCTAGTAATCTCCCTGTGACGAGAGCCCAGCTAGTATAAGCAGAGCGCATCCCCACACTTGAGGGAGGATAGAGAGGGACACAGCCAAGCCGCAGAGCAGTGACCTGCAATCATTGCTGTCTCCCTAATGAACCAGAATTTCTACAAGTCACACACCTTCCATGTTCCCTGAGCTCCCCATTAAAACTGAGAAAACGGCGTTAACTTCAAAGGAGGCTTTGTCTATCAGCTACTGCTCACTCACAATTTCCTAGTCCTGGGTGTATCCCGGGATAGTAATTGAGTGTTTTGCACTTGCACACCCTCCCCACCCTCTGAGAAAAGCTTCTGGTTCATATTCACATAACTGTGTGTTTTGAAATACCTTCCCAAATCCTAACTGTAACTAAATCTTTCCACATTGGCTCTATTGCAAGACGTGCAGGCTGCGGGTCGCGTGAGAGGTGTTTTCCTCTGTTCCCAATGACAGGTCACATGCATCGTGAGACTACTGTGCATTTCATATTTCAGAAGCACATTTTACCTCCAGGATGCTGTTCCACTCAAGATGTACAGCAGCCAGGCAACTTCAGAGTTAGCCAGTTTGACCAGAGTAGCGCGATTTCTAATTGGCCTTAATAATAAAAACCTGGAGTCAGATATTAGGCAGGTGAAAGCTGAAAGATCAGAGAAGCAAAGAAGTCAACCACTAGTTCCTACCTCTTTAAAATTCTCAGAACCAAGGAGTATCCTGTCTCTACAAGTCCTCAGACTAAATGCCATCTCTATGAGAGCTCAGACTGAATTCTGAACTCCTGTCTCCTTCCACCTTATATTTCTCTCTCCACCCAGCCATATCTCTTACCATCTTTACCTTCCAAGTGCTGAGATTAAAGGTATGAACCACCACACCTTGGTTCTGTTTCTCTTTTTACACCAATTCATCTCAGGTAGCCCAGGGTTACTTTGAACTCACAGAGATCAGTCTGCCTGTCTCCTGAGTGCTGGAATTAAGGGTGTGCGCCACCACTGCCTGGCCTCTATGGCTAACTAGTGTGGCCAGCTCCACACTCTGATCTTCAGGCAAGCTTTAGTTGTTACAGCACAAACCAAATATCACCACAGAACAGGGCTGGACCTGAGCCGCATTCATCTGATTCAATACACATGTAGAGATAAAATCTTACAGTTTGCATATGTGTGCAAAATTTTACTTCTTCCACAATAAGTCACGCAGCAAAAGGCATTCCTAAAACACATGTGTTTGATGTAGTAACAGAGCAAAGTGCCATGGTGCCGAGAGGGCCAGGGAGTCAATTACAGAAAAAGATGGCAGGAAGAAACAGGCAAGTACTTGACTGGTTCTCACAGACATTGGCTTCTTAATAGTCATCCACACTGGAAGTCTAAGGAAACGTCAGGATGGCTTGGAATAAATCTGTGGCACCTTCTCTTAAACACATAATTACAAATGTACCAGGAACAGGAATGCTACAGTTGATTCTACAAGATTAGCAGGGTGGAGGCAAGGTACCTGCTTCTGGCTTTGCCGCTTGCCCTTTGTCCCTTCGCTATAGTGATATTTTATTTATGTTTTAATAAATAAAGCTTGCCTGAAGATCAGAAGGTAAAATTAAGCCACTAGAGGCCAGGCAGTGGTGGCACACACCTTTAATCCCAGGATTTGGGAGACAGAGGCAGCTGGATCTCTGTGAATTCAATGCCATCCTGGGCTACACAAGATCAATGCAGAAAAAGATCCAGGTGGTGGTGCCTCGCACCTTTAATCCCAGAACTAGGGAGTCTCACATGTCTTCAATCCCAGCACTAAAGGGGAATATAAAATGGGAAGAGACAGAGCCTCCAGGCTGAGTCTGCAGTCGTCCAGCCTTGAGAGAGGTAAGACTTCTCTAGTGACTGGTTGTTTTGCTTTTCTGGTCTTTAGATTGAATCCCAGCATCTGTCTCTGGGTTTTTATTATTCATGCTGCACTTCACACCCCTGGTTTCTGTCTCAGCTTCAGTTTTTAGAGTCACCTGCAAGAGTTTCTTGACCTCCTTGGAAAAATAATTTTCACCTCTTGGGATTATTTTAGTGCCTCCTGAATGTTAATTTCTTTGCATTTGTGATCCAGTATGTCCTTTATTTACTCAGAAGCCCATGTTGAGTGGAGCTGGGCCACTCAATACTATTCAAATCAGGTGGTGCCCTAAGGCATGTGCTTACCCACTGATACTCAACCCCAGCAGAGAGCTGAGATACATGGATAGATCCATTCATTCTATTACCAAATTTCAAAAAGATCTAGCAAACATCCATTGGAGACACACACTGTAAATCTCTGGAGAAAAATGGAAATAAACGAGTGTTTTATTCTATTCATAAGTTTTCTATAAAACAAAATGAAACAAAATGTTCCCTTTATTTTTTGAGAGAGGATCAACATACAGTATTTTTCTGTGTGTATTCTCACAATGTAGGCTGGCTAATTTTTAATATGTCTGATCTTTAGAATATTGCAAATGTTTTTGTTTGTTTTGAGCAAAAGGTGCTTCGCGGGCTCATCTCCCTTTAAACCGTAGAAAGCAGTATTGGGCTTTGTGGACCTCGGCAGCAGTAAGCCTTAGGACAGAACAAAGCTGCTTTAGCCCATCTGTCTACCATGACCAGCCAGTCCACATTCAGACTGAGAGCTGTAATGCCCTCCCTTTGCTGGGCATCCCCTGGAGGGACAGCATTGCTTCTTAGAACTGCTAGCTACAATGGAGGAGTTTGTTGCTAGTTCTCTGCAGCACAACAGAGAGTTGGCAAGGCCAGTTACAGGAGGAGGACCTCTAAAACATATGGCTTGGGGACAGTTGGGACCTTTTGCCTATAAGACTGTACTTTCATCCACAAATAGGTTCACACACAATGCTACTGCCTCAGCTGGGGTCCACGACACACAGAGAGATGTCCGGCTACTAGCAAGCTTATTTGTTTGGTACAACACAATGAAGGGGGCCAGGTCAATTGAATGTGCAATCTGGATTATTCTTAATTTAAGCAGCACGCAGGAGAATGCACAAGGGGATTGGAGATGCTTACTTGGAGGCTGTGGATTGAAGATCCACTGTTCACCAGTGAAAATGTGTCAAGAATTCATTTTCTGTGCAGTATACAAGCTCAATGACAGTTATATCCCACCCAATGGTAGCCTAAAAACGAAGGGTCAATGTGTTCAATGGTGACTTGTAACCACCATTATCAATCCCATACATCACCCTTCAACTGTGTTTTTCCTTTGTGTCTTTAACATAAATAAATATACAAATGATACACAGAGAGATGGGTGAAAAGACAAATAAAACATAGAAACTGAGCTACTTAGAAGTCAAATCAAGTGAAGTCTAATCAATAAGTAGCTCAGATAATTGGATCAGGAAAGGGTAAAGATAAAAGTATGGGTCTTGAAATTGTATGTATTTATCAAAGTGCATATTTGGGAATGTTAAGGTTTAGGCCTTCCTACAAAAACTAATTCAAAACATTGATTGGTTCATGGAGCCAGAGAGACAGCTTTGTGGTTAAGAGCACTGGCTACTTTTACAGAGGTCCTGGATTTATCTCCAGCACCCACATGGTGGCTCACAAGCACTTATAACTCCAGGTTCGGCTGATCTGATGCCCTCTTCTGGTTGCCCCATGCACCAGACATGCATGTGGTACACACATGGACATAAATCAAACATGCGTACACAAAACAGAAGGAAATAAATCTCAAAATAAGAGTTCATCATCATAACATGTGGATTTATTTTTAAACTAAATGCACACACAGCACGTTAATAGTCACCCAAGATTATTTGAACCTTAGATTGACATGACGGACTGTTTGAACATAAGGGCCTGAAGGAGAGGAGGGATCTGAACTGCAGGAGGCTTGGAAACATACTGGACTCGTCTTCTCCAGGTACAGGTGGCTCGAGCAGGGCTGTCCAGCTTTCCGGCGCGAGTGCACGAAGCTGTCAGCACAAATGTTTTAGGCTGTGTTCACAGCTACCCTGTATGCCAAAGGCTCAAGGGCTAAAGGCTGGACCTGCTTACAGGCTTTGTCTAACTGGACCTCATGAGAAGTTCACAGCACATATTCTGATCACAGTCATTTAGAAATAACTTATATAATTTTTTAAAATAAAAGTCATTACACAATAAGTGGGTTTATTCTTTTTGTTTTTTTTTTTAATTAACAAAAAGAAACTCGTGAAGAGAAAACTAGAGAACCAGGTTGTCAGTGAAATGAAAGCTAAATGGTGCATCCAAAAAGAAGCAAATACTGAAGTCCTGTGAAGACATATGTATATATTTACATAAACAGTGTAAAATATTGTCATCTGGTTCAACAGTTGAAATTGTATCGAACATATTTCTGCATCTCCTCTTTCCTTTTTTGTAGTATTTAACAGCAGAATCATGGTGTTTAAGTAATTACTTATTCTAATTACTTTAGGCAATGAAAGATATTTATACCTTTTAACAGCAAATCTTTAATTAGCATATTAATCAAAAGATGAATAATTTACAAGTTTAGTAACAGATATGAATTATTCTAAAAGAGGCCTCGTTCACAAGCTCAGAAAATTTATAAAATTTTTGAGACGCTCAGCTTATGGATTGCTGAGAGTGTTACTATCCAGTCAACAACACACAGAGCAAATGTGTGCATCTCAATGGTGGCATTTAATATATGTCAAAGACCTTTCTCTGCTGTGTGGGCCTGATCTCTCCTTTGACTCTATGAGAAAGGCCCAGACAGAATCAAGAAGGAACACCTCTTAACCCAGATGTTGGCATTGGTTAAGAAGCCACTGAACATCAGGAACTCTCCATTTCATTTTTGAGCCCACACCCCTGATAGAACGTCTCAGAGTGATGGAACGGCAGGTGTCTCTCTGTCCCCCAGGCACTCGTGTGAAAAGCCCAGGCTCGTTTTCACGTGGTGGGGTGGGGGTGGGGGGAGATTTCACTGTGCTTATGGAAATGTACTCACGAAAGCTCGAGGGGTGGCTGGCATCTCAGATGGGATGAGAAACCTCTGGGATTGGATGGCATCCCCTCGGCAATTTCCCCTCCAAAATCCTGCATTTCTGACTTTTGTATAGAGAGACACATGCCCGTTTATAAGTCTATGACCAGGATGGGCATCTGTCTCCCCCTGCTCTCCAAATTTGACCAATTTACAACATTCATAACAGCTACTGGGAAGTGTAGCATTTAATAAGCATAATAGAAATGTTATTTTGAGACTTGATAACCCTGTGTCAAATAGTGTGATAAGATTTGGTATCGTCTGTTAGTGGGGCTTTCAGCAGGACACTGTGCTGACCCTAGAGAGTGACAGACGCCTTAAACTAACAGCGCTCTGGTCCCCGAGGTGTGGTCTGAGAGCCCTGTCTGGTTCCCGTTCAAGCCTCTTACTATTTCCCATGCAGCAGCTATTAAACAATTTCTCAACTTCAATTAAACATTATTCTAAATGAAAATACTCTTTCAGAAAGGAGGAGGAGTGGATCTGGGGGAGAGGTGATGCAGTGGGGGACTTGGGAGGAGAGGAGGGAGGGGAAATTGTGGTTGGGATGTAATACGTGAGAGAAAAGGTTTTTGAATATTTTTTTTAAAATGCTCTTTCAGTCCACTCTGAGAAGAAACTGAATAAATGCTGACATGCAAGAATGAGGACATGGAGGGCACCAGCTTAAACACACTGCTGTGCTGGACATGGCTAACGGAAGGCTATTGAGCAGCGAGGAAAACGCTGTCCACGCCTGTGAACTGCTCATGCATGGGACCAAAGAAACAGAAAAGACCAACCCATTAGGTGCTTTCCCAGCATCACAGACAATAAACACATAACGATTTTCATTAGGACAATTTTCTCTTGCCTGTAGTTAGGTGTTATGTTTAATCATTGAGTTGAATTGCTGCTGTTTTGTTTGTGTTTTTAGTTTGCTCATTCAGTAACGTGTTTTAAACTCCACCAAGTGCACCAGCTCCTCGATGAACAGCAAAACGTTGTCCAATGCACCTGGGCCAGCGAGGCCAGGACCAGGCTGAGGAGACAAAGTCCCCGCTGAGCACCTCAGAATGGTCAACTGGACTCTTTGCTGTCTGAGGGAGATCTGAGCCATCCCGGATCTGAGTGGCACAACTGACACAGTCAGCCACCATCTTTTTTGTCACCTAAAGCCACGGGCATTTCCACTGTGGTCTAAGCCAGTTAGGGACACGACATAAGCTGGGAGAATCAGTGCCAGCCTAACGTTCATTTTGCAACAGCTTTAGATTCCAGAAAACCAGCAGTGAGTCTCATGCTGTACCCAGCTCTCCTGTATTTACAGTTTGGTTTGTTGCACCTGCCATAGAGACCTGGCCAGTACCAAAGAGAACAGAGCATAGAGGCCACGTCTGCCGCCAGTTCAAGCCTCTTCATATTCCTGTCACAAATCACCGCAACCCGCAACGGCTTCTCGTGTTCTCCCTGTTATTTCACGTTGTCAAAGACGGAACACGACACACGTACGGAAAGCTAACCCTCTCGACTAGAGTGGGTGTGAACATCTCCGCAGAGGACCGGTGTTCTCATTTCTGTCACTTGATTTGCTTAACCTGGGCAAACATCCCTCGAGGATCGTTCTGGAATGGGAATCATCACACAAGCAGAAAGAGAGCTGTCTGGCACAAAACGGCGTGGGAGGACACCCACGGGGGTTTTAGCAGTGTTGCTGATGGTGCCTCTATCACCGTCCCCTAGCAGGGCCCCTGACAAAGGCAGCTGCAGGAAAAGGGACTCAACATCGGCTCATGCCTTTAGGGTGTGGTCCATCTTGGCAGGGCAGTTCCAGCGCAAGGCAGCTGGCTAGTCACATTGCATCTGCTGACGAGAAGCAGAGGGAGGGGAGGGCTGGTGCTCAGTCCACTGTCTCTTTTCATTCCTTCCAGGACCACCCGTGGACTGGTGCCACCCATGTTTATGGCAGGTCTTCACTAATTAACCCAAACGGAAACTCTCTCATGAACACACCCAGAAGTTATCTTCTGATGGATTCTAGATCCCATGGTAGTGATATTTAAGTCTATTATTGAACTCTATCTTCTCAGTACTTCTTCTTTTACGACACTTTTAACTTAAAGAGAAAATGACTTTTAACATTGGATAGCATTGCATGAAGCATTTGCATGAGCAGAGCTTTTACGATAACACCGACAATGCTGACAAAAATTTGATTTGTTTGAAAAGCATAGTAATTAATTTGGCCAAATATCTGATTTCATAAATAAATGGAGAAATGGAAGGCCTTCTTTCTAAATTAGGTGGCTGTCATATCGAATCAGGCAATAATTATATCATGATGTCAAGTGTAATATAACAAATAGATTATCACACACAGGCCTTGACTACATTTTATTGGTCATCCTATTTAAATATAATTCTGTTTTATTGATGATTATAAAGAATCTCATAATAATCATAAGATGCTCACTTTTAGATTTATTGGTAAAGACAATGTTACAGGAAAACAACACATACACGCCACATACACACACACACACACACCACATACAGTTGCATATGTATGTATCTTAATGTAGATCACTCTGGAAACCACAGCATTAGGTCAGTGTGCCACCTAAAGCTTCAGACATTTTAACACATAATTATTTGCAACCTGAGTGTCTGTATATCTAACAGTCAGATAGAATCTACAAACTCTGAGAAACTGGCTGGAGTTGTACCAGCCAGAAGTTTCTGTGGACATCAGTGTGGTCTGGGCAGGCGAAGAAGCGTATGTGAAACCAGGCTGTGGCATGAGGCCCAGGATCTGTACTGAGAGATATTCCAGGATACAGCAGACTCTGCACAGTTTGTATGCCGAAGGACATCTTCCAGTGGGTATGCCCTAGATCCCATCAGAGTCTCTACCACCTTCATGCCTGGAAGGATGAGCTTAGCATCCTCCTCTTGACTCTGACCTCCTGCCCTGATGACTTCCTGGTACGAGGTTCATTGTCACTCTTCCTAGCCCATCAAGGGCATATGACTTTATGTCGAAACCCCATGCTGGTGACACTTTCTGCTACTGAACTTAACTAAATGTACTTAAATTTAAAGTACATTTAAATTTAAAGACATTTAAAGTACATGGCTTCAAACATTCAAACCACCTGTCCTCTTCTATCTCCTGCCTTCATTGCTACCTTTTACACGGGCAACCCTAACTGTCATTTAAGGAATTGGGGATAAGTCTGTGTTCTTCTTGCTGGATGTTATAAGATGTAGAATCTGGAGCCACCTTCCAGAAGACCTGTGTAGGGACCCTCAAATATTCATCAGTGGTTGGTTAGTTGTGTGTAACATCTGGCTCTAGGGAAGAGAGGAAGTCCTTGACAGACCAGCCAATCATGATGGACTTCACCCCTCCGAAACCCAAATAAACTCTTCCTTCCACAGGATGCTTTAGGTCATGATGTTTTAACACAGGAACAGAACTGTAACTAATATAGCACAGAAGGTTTTAACAGTTGTATCTTCATAGGTGCTCTTCTTTTAATGATTTTATTTGTTTGAGGTTTGTTAGCCTTTCTTAACAATCTTTTATTGATGTATATTAGATGAGACATTTTAGCATTGTTCATTTATTCTCTACATCTCTCCATGACCCCTTATTTCTCCTCCTTGGGGTATAACATCACATGCACCCACATTTTGGCTTCTTCTTTCTTTAGTGTTTTCCTATGTACCCTTAAAATGGGCTGATTTCTACTTCTCTAGTCCCGAGTTTACTGATTCTTTTCTCTATCATTTAAAGTCTACCGTATCTAGTGCATTTTCCATACCAATTGCTATAGTTTCTAATTCTAAACTAACTTTCTTGGGTTGTAGTATTTCTATCTTTCACTGATTAGAAACTTTGCATTATATATCCCCCTAATTTTTTTAGATGTCATTTCCTTCAGCTTTTAAAGCAGTGCTGATAGGTGCTTTAATAGTCCATATACTACATTTAGAGTCCGGACACAGAAACAGAATCCATTGACTGCTTTATCCTCAACAGAGGATGTGCCTTTCTTGATATTGAATGATTTGTAAGAGCTGTCCCATCAACCCTTTGTTATCACGGTGATGTTCCTTTGCTTTCTGCCATTGCACGGTTTGTGTTGCTGACCTCACTTGATTCACCTCTTTCTGAAATCAATGCACCTGTGAGCGCTCATCCATGCAAGGTGTGGAGTTTTGTGTTTGTTTTCTCTTTATCATTTGGTTACAAAACTACTGAAAACTGGCAATAAATCCACATATCATAATTCTAAGGTGGGAGATCATAAGGACAAAGGCACACAATGACTTCTCAATTCAAGTTTCTCCTTGCCTCGTAGACAGGAAATGTCAGTGTTTAATTTTTTCTAGGATTACAACAAAAACATTCAACATACTGGGCCAGTTTACAGCTTATGAGAATTATAATTTAAAAATAAATTGAGCCACATAAACAATTTTATCATGTACCTGTCATTGCACATCACATGTGAGATATATATACATTGCACATCATATATATATATATCTTATATATGTATATATGGCATATATGGATATACAAATGATATATATATCTGTATCCTATAATAAGTTTTATTCTGCTTAATTCCTAAACAGAAGTGCCTCCTCATATTAAGAAGAAAAATAAAAAAGATATTAAAAATCTACATTAAGCACAAACACGATAAAACTTTATTTCCTCCCAAGCTAATTTTAGAGGCTAACCTGAAAAACTTGGAATAAAACTGAAAATGTCTCATAAATGCAGAGCTGATAGTAAGCAAGAAATTTCAATTGGTTCCAAAATGGTGACGGTGAAAAGTCATACATATAGATAGACATTTTTCAGGAATCCAAAACTAAAGAATTTGAAGTTTTTTGGTGGGATTTTTTAAATTGATTTTTATTGAACTCTACATTTTTCTCTGCTCCCCTCTCTGTCTCCCTCCTCCCCTTCAACCCTCTCCCAAGATCCTTCCAATGTTATTTTATTTATGTATTGTGAGAGCATATTGTGTGTGTGTGTGTGTGTGTGTGTGCTTGTGTGTGTGTGTATGGGTCATAGGTTGTTGCAGTTTGTATGGAAACTGACCCCACAGGCTGATGTGTTTGAACTCTTGGTGGCGCTGTTTGGGCAGAATGTGGGACCTCAGGAGGTAGAGCCTTGCAGAAGGAAGTGGATCACTGGAGGAGGACATAGGAGTTTTATGGCCTCATGCCCACTTCCTGTTCAGTCTCATCTTCCTAGGTACCCATCCAATGTAACCAGTTGCTTCATGTTTACCACAGCTTCCTTACCCATCTCTCCCATCTTAACCTTCATGATGGACTCCACCCCTCTGGAACTTTAGACCAAAATAAACCCTTTGTCACTTGAGTTGCCTTTGTCTGGGCAGTTTATGGCAGCAACAGAGAGTTACTAGGACAGGTCAACCTCAGCTGCCATTCCTTAGGCACTTGATCTTTGAGTCAGGGCTTCTCCTGAAGCTCACTGGTTGGGCTAGACTGCCTGGCCAGGAAGCCAGAGTCCTCCTGCCTACACCTCCCTAGTATTGGGATTATGAATGTTGAATCGCTATGCCTAGTTTTCCAATAGGTGCTGGAGATCAACCTCAAATCTTCATGCTTGCAAGGCAAAACTTTACCAATTTCACCATCTCCCCAACCCTACTTTCCAGTCTTAAGTTGTCCACAGAATCTAACAAGCAGTACAGGGCACTGAGTATTCCACCCAGGACGATGTGTTCCAAGACAGAGGACAGCCATCAAGCAGGGAATCTTTTTTTCCATTAAAATGTATTCTAGGTAAAGTTCATTTATTTAACCTTTCTTCCTTTACCAATTGATAGTTCATACAAGTCACGTGGAATGTCCTTTCAAAACACACCTGGGACCCAGAGTCAGGCTACTTTTCCATCCACCCTGTTCTTGAGAAAAATCTAGTTTATTAAAATTACAAATGGAAAAAAGAAACAGACTCACAAGGTTAGACATCCAGTGACAGAGGTAATGAAAGTAAATAGCTCTAAGAGTAAAACCTAGGACTTTCTGATCCTGGTAATAATTATACAAACTCAAATTCCCTCCTACAGAAGACTTGGGCTATATTAGTCCAGCTTTCTGAAGGAATCAGTAATTCTAAACTTTTGGTATTGAAAGACTAATCTCTCCCAGGAAAGACAACAGAATATACATTTACAAAAAAAAAATAAACTTAATTTCCACAAACCTAAAATAGTCAATAATTTTCTTGTTCCCTTTTGTATTTCCATCTTGGGCTATGATGTGAGTATGTCAATAGTGGAGCATTGTGATATATTCATAACATTCTTTGCCACCTTATTTACAAACATAATATCTGAGGGTCAGAGGTCAGTCTTTTACTTGGGTATCCATAGACGGTGGTTGCCTCCAGTGGCAGGAAAGAATGTCATCAAGCGCATTTGTCTAAGACATCTTCCCTTTGAACTTACCAGATAATTTCCACCTTTGAATGGTTCTGGTATGTTTAAAACAGTGCATATCTCAGGATCAAACCTAATAGTAAACACATGCCCAGTGTGCACAAGGCCCTGGGCTCAACGGCAGAATAAAATTATGCACCTCTCTCAAAGAAGCAATCATATATAATATATGACTCCAGTAATCAACTGATATTTCAATTTTATGAAAGTTTGTGGGTGTTCTTCTTTTTTGAGATACTGTAGAGATGGATGAGAAGCTGGTAGGGGTCCCTGGAGACTATGGGTAGGGAAGGGACAGGTGTCAAGAGCAGGCCTGCTTCATGGGACATTGTGGTGGCATATTTTGATCGCACTCTGACACTCCTGAGACTAAAAACAAAGTTTACCTTGAATCAAAGGGCAGAGCTAGCTACTAGTTGACCAAATTAACCATAGAGGTTTTGGAGGACCCACGATAGATCGAGAGACACAGGAAGTAGTAGGGAAAGCTTAGAGGGATGCTTGGTCCTTTTGGATTAAGGAAGGAGAGAAAGAGGAGGTCCCTGGTCGCTTCTTGGCTGCTTCTCTGTTCAATCAGGTTCTTACCCTGATATCTAACTCCCGAGTTTTTAATTGATAAGGAACAATTAGAAAAATGCTTCAGGGCGTGTAAGTTGTACTGCCCAGCTTAACTGTCAGCCTGAGACAGCCTTGAGCATCTGAATGAAGGACTGACGAGATCAGGTTGGACTATAGGGATGTAAGCGGAGGATGTCTAGATGACTCGTTGATGCTGGAAGACCCAGTCCACTCCGGGCTGCTCTTCTCCAGACTGAATCCTAAGCCATTTAAGCGGAAACTAGACAAGGCTAAGCAGGCCATGGAGGATGCATTTACTCTTGCTTTGCTCCTGAATGTAGTTATGATGTCACTAAATGCTTGCATTCCTGCCTTGGTTTCCCTAAAGTAATAGATTATAACTCATTATTGTAAACCAAATAGACCCTTTTCCTCATGTACTTTTTCATTGCTTTGAGAAAACACCATAATCAAGACATGGGGTATGAAAAAGAGTTACAGTTCCAGAGTGTTAGCGTTATAATGGCAGGAAAGGCAGAGTAACAGGGGAGGAGGCTGACTGATCAGATCTTTCAGCCACACAGGAAATGGGCAGAACTAGAAGTGGGTGAGATGATAATCTCGCAAATCCTATCCTCAGCTAGTCATCCTCCAGAAATGTTGCATATCCTAAAATTTATATGACGCCCCCATACAGTGCCACCAATTGAAACCAGGTGTTCTAATATGTCACACCATAAGGGACATTTTCATTTAAACTGCCACACTCCCCTATCTTGAGTTTTTTTTTATTATATCAGAGTATTTTATTATACCAGTAGAATGAGACTAGAGTAGAATTTGCTACCATCTGTGTTGCTTTTATTGGTTAATGAATAAAAGAAGCTGTTTTGGCCTTTGATCGGGCAGAATAGAGCTAGGTGGGGAAAACTGAACTAAATGCTGGGGAAAAAAGGCAGAGTCAGCAAGAAGTCACATAGCCGCCAGAGGGGAAAGATGTGCCAGCTGGAACCATGCTGGTAGCCTCGTGGTAAAATATAAAATAATGTAAGTGGGTTAATTCTAGATGTAAGAGCTAACTAAACTACACTTAAGCAATTGGCCAAACAGTATAACAAATAGTATGATTTCTGTGTGATTATTTCTAGTCAGGGTAGCAGGGAAGGAACAAGCAGTCTCTAACTACAGTCATACCATGTTTCCTCCCCCTGTGGGGGTGGATGGAGAATTTTGAGATACAAAAGCTATTGAGTGCTGTTGGCAGAGGTTGATGGGTGATTCTGGTGAAAGCTTAGAAGACAATAATGCTTGAGAGACGTGTGTGCAGTAGAGGTCTCACAGATGAAGCTTCAGAAACAAGAAGGGCTTCATTAGCAATTGGTCCAGGAGCCATTAGTGTGATACTTTGATTAAAAACCTGTGTGTGCCAATCAGCCTGGGGATGAAGAATCAACTGATCAGCACTACTGAGGGGGACCATCTGTGCTTCACTGGGCCAATAGAAAAGTGCTTTCTTGAAGCCAGAAGAGATGTTATACAACCATGATCCAGGAAGGCCAGGTTACATCCTGAACCCCTACAAGAACTTGGCAATATATGAGCAGTTCACACCATTTTGAAGGTATTAAGAGATCATTGTGAGCATCATGTGTCAGAGTTAAGGGTCCCTGTAGCGAGTCCCTAACAGCTTACTGGTGAAGATGAAACATCACCTGCAATGGGAACACTAGGATATTGGAAATGGCAGGATCACATAACCAAGCGAAATTACAAGTGTAGAGAGGAGCCAACCTATGATGGATGTTTTATATGCTGTGAGTGGAAAACCAGGAGATGTGGCAATAATTTTAGGGTAATTACATGAAAGGATGCATGAATTTTTTCTGGAAGGGTCATTAGGACAAAATGAAAGGAAGATAAATATTAGCGTGGAAGTAGAAAATGCAATGACTGCATGAAAGATACATCTGGTGACAATGACTGCTGAACACACATGGTGGGAAAGACGACTTCTTGCCTGGAACACCTGCAAGGAAGTCAGCCATGCTGGTGAAGAAAATAGGACTTAAAAACAGAATCGAAGGAAATTTCAGTCCCCCTGGACAGGCATGAAGAGGTACAAGAACTAACTTGTCCAATTGGCTATAAAATGAAGAAAAGAGGGCAGGCAACTCTGCTTTTGTTCCCTGTAACCCCCCATCTGTGATGAAAGGGAAAGTGCTGCTAAGACCACCATGAACAGAAGAGACCTCTTCAGCCTCTCAGAACATCTGTGGAGGCCTCGTGCGTGATGGAGAGAGCTGGCCCCTCCACTCGGGACGTGATGGAGAGGGCTGGCTCCTCCGCTCAGGGACGTGATGAAGAAGCCTGGCTCCTCCACTCAGGGACGTGATGGAGAGAGTTGGCCCCTCCACTCGGGACGTGATGGAGAGAGCTGGCCCCTCCACTCGGGACGTGATGAAGAAGGCTGGCTCCTCCACTCAGGGACGTGATGGAGAGAGTTGGCCCCTCCACTCGGGACGTGATGGAGAGAGCTGGCCCCTCCACTCGGGACGTGATGAAGAGGGCTGGCCCCTCCACTCAGGGATGAGCGGGAGTAGGGAGCACATTCTCCACTCCTGCTTTACCTTGTTTCTGTTGTCCTCACCAGGAAGCAAGAGAGAGTAAAGGAATGAGAGACAGGCCTGTGGAGGACAATTCTCGTCATCAATTTCCACTGAAGATCATAAATCTTATCCACTTCCTTCTCACATCAGTGTCAAAGTTCCCATCCATCTCTCTCCATTTCCTTCAGTTGAGATGCAATTCAATTACAAACGGAGAAGGCAAAAGCACTCCCTTTGCTGCACGGTAAAACGCATGCATAGGAAAAAGATGATCACACATCCATTTACATATAAACTTAACAACACACTGCCTCCAAATCTACATACATAGTAGAATCTCATTTGCACGTTGTGAGCATAGGAACACAGTTTGGTGAAAGGTTCAAAGCCTTGCTGATCTTTCTTTAGGACCAATATACCACAAACATCATATTATTAAACCCATTAGTTGCCCAGATCTTCCTAAGTGTATGGACCACTGCCGTGCAATTGTCTAGCTGCTGTTCATGAAGCATGACAAGGTGACATGTGGGAGTTGCTGCTTCTAGAAAGCATGACAAGATGACAGGTAGACACCCTCACCCTCAAAATGATGCTGCCAGTGCGGAGGTGAGGGCAGAAATGGAGCAGCTTCTGTCGGGACGTCATTATAGCCACATACACATTCTTCATCCATGTAATTTCCCTCTCCAGTGAAATAGGAAAACCCAGTGTTTCAATGAACCTGATATTCTTGCTAAATTAACTCTTTTCTTTATCGAATGAGGCTTACTAAGTGATGAAATTATAGGGACTCCCATTATCAACCAGCATGAAAAACACAAAGTCTGTGAGAACCACTCAGGGGTGAAATTCTTACTGGCTTTTTCAGGATTCCAGAGAAGTTGACTCCCCGTCTTGAGAGCAGACTATTCCAGGGGAGGAAAGGTGGCTCCATGATTACTCTCTTGTAGAGGACCTGGGTTCAGTTCCCAGCACCCATGTCAGACAGCTCACAACCATCTGTAACTTCAAGACTGGGAATCTTAATGCCTTCTTATGATCTCTGTGAGTACCTGCAAGCATATGGTGCACAGACACGCACTCAGGCATGCACACATAACATCCATATACATCGGTGTGCCCCAAAGGCAACCACGGACCACACAGCACAACCATGTAGATGCCCACTGCCTTCTCTCAGGCTTCTTCCTTCAATAAATTGGGGCTCTGCCTTCTTCAATAAATTCAGGCTGCCATCCCGCTGACTCCATGTTAGAGGGGCTTGCTCAGATCATCCATCTTGGGAAAATACACATGGGTCCTTCTTTCTTTAAAGTGTTTTTCTTGTTTCTATCTACTTTAAACTTTGTATTTCTCACTTTGTTGTTAAAATATCTAAAACTCAAGTATATCCCACTTTGTCTGGCTTTTATTTTTTTGTCAACTTGATACAAGCTAGAGTCATTTTGGAAGAAGGAAACTGAACTGAGAAAATGCCTTCATCAAATTAGCCTATATGCAAGCTTCTTGAATAATAATTGATGTGTAAAGGCAAAGCTCATTGTGGGTGGTACCACTCTTAGGAATGTAAAAAAAAATAGACTGAGCAAGCCAGGGAGAGCCAGTCAGTAACTATCATTCTTCCAAGGCCTCTGCTTCAGCTCCTGCCTTTAGATTCCTGCCTTGACTTCCATTAATGATGAACTGTAAAGGCTCCTCTCAGAGTTGCTTTTGGTCAGGTCATGTTTATCCCAGAAGCAGAGAGCAAGCCAGGACACTTCCCATAGTGTAAAAGTCTATGAAATAATTGGGTCTACAAACCCAATTTTCCTCCTATTGGGCCAAGGCCTTCATTGAAGAATTTGTATCTATTTTTTGTTCTATGATAAACATTTGCATTTTGCTCCTGCAACTAAATTATGTTTAATATTTTTAAATGTATTAATGTGTTACTTAAACATATATGCATATGGCTATGGGTGTACAAGGATATATGTGTTCCTGTGGAGGTAAGAACTCCTGCATATGGGTGAATTCTCACTTGCATGTGTGTATGCAGCAGAGGTCCAAGGTAGGGGCCTACACGACCGATGGGGAGAACAGGTCCCCGTGGGTTTGTCATATGACCTGCACATCTTGGCATATGTGTCTCTCAACACAGTAAAGTAAATAAATAACAATTGGATTTAAACATTTTTAAATGTTTTTTTTTTTTTTTACCTCTTCTTACATGCTGACTCCCGCATGATAAGGGGAGCGACAGTGGGAAGCTTGGGACCTGTATTGAGCCTATTTTCTCCACGTTCTGGCATACCCCACAGCCCTCACTCCTTTGCACGTTCCCTGGCATTATCACTTGATTAGAAATGTCTCCGGAGAAGAGACCTTGTGTAATTATCACCACGTGTCACAGAAGCTGGTCCTGGCCTTCTGAATTTGACTTTCTCTGAACTCCATGCACACAGAGGCTCACATTTTTGGTTGTGAGCCGAGCCTTTAACGGCTGAGCCATCTCTCCAGTCTGCACATGGAGGCTCATGAGACAAACTGGTATCTCTCCTAGGCTTGCATCCCAGAGACACTAAGATAAAAATGGAAAATGAGAGGATGCAAATATTTAAAAGGTTAAGATCAAAGAGCGTTTTGTCCCAGAAGACATCGATTGGGACAGTTCACAAACTCCATAGAAAACTATGTATTCTAGAAGGAACTGACATTAAATGTAAAGAGGATCATAGCATTTTAGAGCTAGAGGTTCACTCAGCTATAATTCAGTCGGACAATTTTTGCTTTTAGATAAGAATCCTAGTTTGAGATTGTCAATGGGGCCCGTCCAGATTTAGAGCAACAGACCCTGGGTACTTTTAAAATTGGGCTAAATCCACCTTTTGTGGGATGAACCAAGAAGGTAGGTTAATCTTCATAAAGGTTCCGAACTTGAATTAGTAACAGTGCACAGGATGGCCACTCCTGTTCCTCATGGGACCACAGCACCTGTTCACCGTCAGTCATTCATAAGGACAACTAAGAAGACAGCGTTTTCTTGTGTGGCAGCTGCCACTTCAGGAAAGCTTTATTTTATGAGTCTTTCATGGAAATCAAGAAATGTTCCCAGTAGTCCTTTGTCTGAAAGGAGAGAGTGAGCGAGAGAGAGAGAGAGAGAGAGAGAGAGAGAGAGAGAGAAGACTCAGTTCAGTCAGACGCTGATGGCCTTCTAGAAGTTTGCCAGCACAGAGGCTGTCTTCGAGGTCTCAGTTTGCTGGAGAACCTGAGGTATTAGTGGCTGCCAGTTCCTGCCACAGAGCTCTTCAGAGAGAGGAATAACTTAACCGTGAGTATGAAACCAGATCTAATCGGCTCACAGATGATCTTCCAGACTTTACAGACTTATTTTCCAAAAATAAAAAATAAAAAAAATTTTAAAAAATGCTCTTATGATTTATTCAAGTCCCGAATGAAGATGAAAATCTGAGTCTTTATTTGTTCGGGGGAAACAAAATCTTTCTTGGTTTAAATTGTTGAGTCAGTGTGGCGTAGCCTCGTAAGTCGAAGCAGTTTCTCTGAACTATAGAAATGCTCTGGCAGTCCTGCACAAGGAGATCTTTGCTTTGCTGGTGCACGAGAGAATAAAGCTTTGCTTACAAAGTTTAGAAACACTGAGAATGTGTCATTATTTAAATCATCTGTAGGAATTTATTATTATTTAAATCAGCAGCCCTCATCCCAATTGCTACTGACTCAGTTCCTCTAGAAATTCCTTGGAATGAGCGTAATCATTTTTCACAATCATAATTTATCTTCGAGTATCATATATTAAAACAGGGTCTTCAGCATCAATTGTGACTAGGCTTAATTTGAAAATATCTTATTAATTCGCAGTAATGAGGTTTAATGAATATTTATGAGAGATTTTATCTGTACCTATTAATTTGACAAGATGTATCACTGATAAACTAGTCTTCTGCACCCAAACTAATGGATAGCACAATAAAAAGCCTATAAAAAATGTCTAATAATTCCTCCCTGGGAGTCCTCCATTTGGGATAAAAGATGTTTTCTGCCAATGAAACTTTCAGATTCATTGAGGACACCACAGGAAGCAGCAGCTATCTACACCTGGAGGCAGGTTTCCCATAGCTGCCCCTCTCCTTTGTCAATGAAGCGCAGACACAGCGCCCTCTTCAGTCCACGTTGGTTATTGCCACATCTATCCTTGGGATGATGGAGGTGAGGAGACGGCGTGTCCCTAAGCCATGCTCTACCAGTGTCCCCAAAGGGTTCATGCAGGTCTGATTGTAGGGCAGTCACATGTTTCTACAAGAGCGTCCAGATGCACTTGGGGGCTGGCCTCATGTCGCTGCTCCCCCTGAGGCTGACTGAGCAGTCCGCCATGTAGTCTCTTTGCTTCCCTAGAAGCTGTGCATTATAATGAATTATTGCTCATGTTCAGTGCAGAAAAGATCCACGCAGGTTGGATATCTGCAAGCTTCCCTGACTGATGAACCTTGGAGCCCATACCTACCTAAATACCTTAAACCTGGCTGCCTATTAGTTTAAGATAGACTGAGAATTCAGTTCTAGGGAGCTTAATCGTGACCTCAAATGTGTTTGTGTGCCCCAGCCAGTAATTGAGGCCAAGATCAGAACGTTCAAAAATGTGTTCCAGGAGGCAATAAAACTATGAACTTCAAGACAGGAAATGGTGTGGTAGCTGAAAGGTTTTTGCATAAGCCATAGAGATCTGACCTACAGAATGCAAATTGAGGACATTTCAAAGCCACTCATGATGCCAATTAAGATCCTGGTCAATACACCAATGTATTTTTTTCTGATTAACAAAATGTAGCCAATTGAAAGGAAAATAGTGCTAATCCAGAAATGAAATGGAGTTAAAGCTTTCTAAAACAAATTTTGTAATGTTAATTTTTAAAAGCCCCTGCCTGTGATTTGCGGTAATATAATACCAATTTAATTTTTATTTTACAAGATAAAGAGGAGCTATCAAACTGGTTTAACAACGAAAAGAAAAAGAAAGGCATAAACAAGTGAAGAAAAAGGAACCAAGGCTTAAAGATTATTGGAGGCTGAAATAAGATATAAAGCAGAAAGAAGAGAGGGCAAGAAGAGATCCCTGGAAATGAAGTGGGGAAAGCATGTTCCAGAATTTTAACCACAGCACATAGATTAGACCTTGTTATTAAAGAAAAGCTTGACAGATATATTTAACTACAGAGGAAATATAGAGAAAAAAGGGAAAAGAAAGTTAGAAGAGAAAGTAAGGATTGTAACAGATGCAGACACAGAGATACCCAGACACATCTGTAGACAAACACACAAACACAGACTAATAAACGCATACACAGATACAGAGACCCAGACAGACACATGGACATATAAGCAGACACACATAGGCAGACAGACACAGAAACACACACACAGAAACTCACACACATACACCTGGACAGCAACTTTAGGACAGGTACAGTGAGCTTTGGAGAAGAAAAGCTAGATGAAGAGAAACAGGAAATATTTTAAAGAATATATAAAAATAATACATTTACATGCATTATTAAATATAATCATGTGATCATAGAATAACAATTTGTGAAAAGAAATCGCTAGCGTGTAATGATTAAGGCTGAAAAGAACAAACTGCAAAGCTGTTGTCATAGAAGCAATGTCACCAATGGTTGCAAGCCAACCCTTTGCAAGCAGTCCCCTAGGCCTGGGCAGAAAGCAGTTAAAATGAAAGACAGCCCAGCTGCTGTGCTTGAGTGGTTGTGTAATAGAGATGCAGGCCTACCTCCCCCTTCGCTGTGTTTTCAGGGGTCATAAGTGCAGTCACCCCTTCTTTTGTGAGATATGGTTTTCTTTTGCTTGACAAAAGGATAGCATCCTAATAAAATAAGAAACTCACCCAAGGTGGGAGAAGGGCCCATCAACTCAAATGAAACATTCCTCTAGATGAGCTATTTCACAGTTCCAGGCCTCTCTAGATATTGTAGAGCCTATCAGGATCCTGTATAAAAACAACTGTACTCCCCGGAGCAGGAATGGCTACAGCCTCTGTAAAAAATAGCCTTAGTTTGAATGAGAAATTCATCCTCCAGGTAACCACGCCACAGACAGCTGAGATGGTTACCATGACCAGAGTATAAAACATGTATTTGTTAGTATTTCCACTTTGTATTTTTGCATTTCAGTATCCCATTTTAAGTAATTATATCATATATGACCTTTTGGCTTGCCTAACAAGGAAAATATATTTCAAATCACATGAGTGAATTGATTTTTCTTTACTAAATAAAAATATTTCAATGAGCGTGCATGCTGAGAAAAATCACATTTTATCTGTGCACTCCCAGCCTATTTCAGGACTTGGCTCATGTTCCTATCGGCCAAGTGAGTCTAGGTACACACAGAAACCTTGCTGAGCAGGTTCCTTGTGAGCTCACAGCAGTGGTTTAGATATGGCTTTGTAAGAGAAGAGGGACCAAGAGCCCTGTGATCCTGGGAACCTGTTGATACGAGAAATGATGAGTATCTCCCTTGAAACAGCACCACTGCTATCTGCACCCCTCTGTTCGGGTATTTTTAAAAGACATGAACATGCCACACATTTTTCAAAAAGCTGATTAATTACTATGAACTGGTTCAATCACTTGAAGCCCAAGAGATGGTCCAAGGCAAAGAGGACTAAACAAGACTGTGCTGTACACTCTACCTTAAGTCTCTAGCCTGATTTTAGATTTACCAGCCTCACTGTTGTGTGAGCCATTACAGATTTCTTTACAGATAGTAGACAGATAAGAAAATAGATAATAAATGGTGATGATAATGATAGAGAGATAATATGATAACTCATAGATAAATAGATGATAGATAAATAGAGGACAGAGAGATTATAGATAGATGATAGATAGATGTAAATATAGACACAACAGAAATTCTTTATCTGTATCACATTGTTTTTAAACCATCAACTCTAAAGTATTTAATTATAGAAGTAGTAAGACAGGGGCTCCATAGCTTTTAGTAATGTTAAAAATAGAATATTTTAATTAATTAATTTATTTAAAGGGAAGCAAGGACATGTGTGCCCTTGTTCCCATGTGGAGGTAAGAGGACAATTTGCAGAAGTTCGTTGTTGATCTTGGGCATTGAACTGAGGGCACTGGGCTTGGCAGCAAGCACCTTGAGCCCCCGAGCCATCTGCATGGTTTAGCTGTTAGTAATTAATGTCTGCACAGAATCCTCTTATTTGCATAGTGTTCCTACACATTACCTCACTACTGTACTCGGAGACAGCACAGCTGCTGGAGATCTCCCTGGCTTCCTGTCCCATGATTGTCTTTTTCCACGTTCCACACTGTCCTTCCTGAAGCCCCCCCTGTGCATGCCTCCCTGTGACAGTCTCAGAAACGAATGCCAGATATAATTACCATCAACAGCAGACAAGAGAAGTGATTCTGCAGGTGAGCTGGGGCAGACCTCAGCCCTTGATGCTACTGAAGAGAGTACCAGGAGGAGATGCTTGCCTGTGGCTTGTGGACGTTGTTATGAATGGATCCTATTGCAGAAAAGCTGTGGTTCATGGTGGGGGTTCAGCCCTCAGGGATAAGGCTGGATCTCTGAGGAAGGTTGAGGAGACAGAAACCAACCTGCTGTGGGGTCACAAGGTCTCCAAGGTGAGCCTCAATCTGGGGTGTGAACTATCAACCTAATTCCTTCAGGTCCACGCCGGCTGCCATCCTGGTTGAAGGGCTTTCTCCTCTCACTTTCCTTCTCGGTGTTCCAGGAGCATAACGGAAACCCTGGCTGGTTTCACATCTTGTGCCGGGCACCTGAAGTAAAATCAGTTTATGAATTGTGTTCTTAAAAAAAATGCTGTTGGACTTTCGGTTTTGTTGTTGTTTGGTTTTTGGTTTGTTTTCTGTTTTTGTTTCTCTGGCTGTCCTGGAACTCGCTCGCTCTGTAGACCAGACTGGCCTCGAACTCACAGAGATCCACCTGCCTCTGCCTCCCAAGTGCTGGGATTAAAGGTGCTCGCTACCACCGCCCAACTGAACTTTCATTTTATTTTATAGTGTGCAACTTCTCTGTGGTGAACGGGGTATCAGTGAGAGGCTTTTGTAAGGCCGTGCACTCCCTTCCCGCCCTGAGTTTCTCACACTGTAGACTCAAGTGTCTTTGAATGACTCCGGACTCGGCCAGATCACCCGTCTCATTTAAGATCTGCACCAGTGCTCTGAGACCTGAGTGTGTGTGAAAATCGTGTGGAGTGTTTGACAAATGAAGGTAGGAGACCGGCTCCCCTTTCTGATTCCCTTGGCTTTGGAAGGGACCCCGACATTTGCATTTGTACTATTGCTGCTGCCCGGTGTGAGAAATACCTTTGCCAGTCTGTGATCTAAAGGATCAAGGCCTTGTCCTTTGCCCCAGGATACTCACCAGACCTGAGTTTCTGTGCATTTTCGCCCTATTTACCTTCTGGTGAGAAAGGCATTGCTCACTCTAGCTAAAAGCTGAAATCTTGCTCAGCCTGAAATCCCCGGCAGAGTGTTTTTTATTTAGCATGTGAGTCTGTGTTTACGGACAGATGTCTGAGGTTAATTAAGAGACTTCATTTTCCTGGCATTACTTTTCCGTTGCTGTGGGACTCTGTCACCTGTGTGTTCCAGGTAACAAGGTTCACGACTGTTTTTCATGCTAAAATGCAGGCGTCTTCGGGATGCGGATCACCTGCCATCTGTGTTCCACCACTCACCCTCCACATACTTGTGAGTTGTACAGCAGCTACTGCTGACACCGACAAACTACCTCCTGGGGGAACCGCAAGTGCACAGAGCAGAGGGCGGGGTGTATGTTTCTGTGTCATTTGAGGACTCCAAGAATTCAGGGTAGTGACAGCAACCCCTCTGTACGTCCTCCAGGAACTCAGGAGCTTATATTCAGAAAATCTGCACCTCCCAGCAGCTATTGCCAGAGAATGTATTCTTTGTTCTGAGGTGTTTGCCCATCTTATGTTGAGCCCAGTTTCTCACGGTCCTTCTCTACTAGTGGATTAGGACTTACTGCTCCCGAGTGATCAAGGGTCATGGGCCTCCATATGCTAATATCAAAGTATGAACTTGTGGACATCTTGGGGCTTCAGAATTTTATTGAACAGAAATGAGAAGAGATAATAAACTATTTTGTATCATTTTCTATTCTCAGCAGTATTTTCTTGTAAAATCTGACTAATCAAATTATGCAAACTAGTAGAAATGAAATTCATTTGTCTCTTTAAAATAATTCGCTCCCTTAATGCCCACTCGGGTGGGTATTCATTCTTTTGCTGCAGCTGTATCTGTTCCTAACATCTCTGCCACTATAATGGCACACGAACACCTAGCTTGTATGCTCCTCAGTTGTCACTCTTGCACACTGACTTTCCAGAGGACTTTCTGGTTACACGTGTACAGTGGCTTCATAGGTACCAACAGTTGGAGGACATGTCTCATGTGCTTGGCCCAGGATGCTGTGAATATAGTGGCGTACTGGAATTTCTTCACACAGATGACTAAGAAATTTTATGATGAAAATTTAAAATTTGGAAATTAAAAGAGTTAGAGGAAGCCAGTTCAGAATGGAATTAAGGAGCTAGCGAGATGATTTAGCACTTAAGAGCACTGGCGATTCTTACATAAGACCTGAGTTTATTCTCAGCACCCATATAGTGGCTCACAACTATCTATAACTCTAATTCTGGGGACTATGACGCTCCTTTTCTGGCCTCCATATAATACACAGACATACAGAGCATCCATACATACACATGAAATAATAATAATAAAAATTTTAAAGTGGAATTAAGTTGGATAATACAGTCTATCAGACTTTAAATCCTCTAAAATTATACTTTCAACTCCGGAATATCAAGCCTTGTGACTTTTTTACTAAACAATTTCCCATCCTGTGGCTATTTAATTTGGTACTCATGCACACTGATGCTCAAATACAATGATGCTTTCTTTCTTTAGTTCCGTATATGACATAATTGTTCTGTCCACAAAAAAAGGTCTCAGATTTTCTGCAGAGGAGGGTATATGGGTGTAATAGGCAGCTATATGTAACACACACACACACACACACACACACACACAACACACATACACACGCTATAGAAGAATCCAGCATCCAGTCACAAGCACAAGAATTACAACTAGGCTGGTTTGAAGCTTTCCCAGGCATTCTTTGCCGTGTAGGGAAATGCAGCGATACACTAGGATGGAGTCTGAGGTGGACTCAAGGGGAAGAGCTCAGTATGGTTACAGAAGCCATGTACTAAGCATGCTTTCAGGGAGAATGCTCCTTAGAGCATGACCTGCTGCCAGTGTCCATAGTCTGAGCCAGGACTGTGGCGAGACGAGACTCTACGTGGTGGAGTGAGGAGGAGCTGGGAGAGCTGGCTCAACTCTAAGAGTGCTTGCTGAACAAATGTGAGGACATGAGCTAAGTAACCCAGAGCTCAGGGAAAAGCCAGCCACTGCGGAGTACACAGGCGATCCCTAGACCTGCTGGTAGACACAGAAGGATCAGCTAGTCTAGCTCAGTGAGAGACGTTTCAAAAAGTAAAATGGAGACCCACTAAGAAAGACACATGGCATTAGTGTACAGTCTTCACATACACACAGATATGCATGTACCACATACACACTTGCACCCACAGGGCAACATATAACATGCACAAGGAGAGGTCACACTGCTGTGTTCATAACTTTTAAGCAAGGATGATCAAAATGGCCAAGAGCATCATACAGCCATACTCGACTTTTTGGTATGAAAAGGACATTCTGCCCTGACAGGTAAACTGTGAATCACTGGAATGAGCAGGAGAGTTACAGTGTTTAGGCGGCTTTCAAGGAAGTGGTGTTGCCTAAACCATGAGCTCACCCAGACCAAGGAGAAAAGTGCAAAGGGTAAGGTGGAGGAATCACGGGAGCAGGGGTGAATTGAAACGATGGAAGGATCAACCTGGCCTTGAGAATAGGATCTGAGAGTCCACATTTCAAAATGGTATAGCCATTGGTCACTATCAAGAGGACTATGCTTCCTGAACATGGGATCAGAGGAGGTCACACATGCTCTGGTGTCGGGAAGTCCCCCTGCTATGGAGAAGTCATCCACAGACATGGTTTTGTGATCCTATCAGACAGTGATGCTTTTCGTGGTTGCACAAAGACAGCAGAACTGCCCAGGGTCCACCCTTGCCCGGGGTGAGGTCCTCCATGGAGAGGGCATCTGATTGGAAGTGTGTTTTCTTGTTTGCACAGTGGCAACACATGGCTAGATGTGTGTGTGTGTGTGTGTGTGTGTGTGTGTGTGTGTGTGTGTGTGCTTGGCTAACCATGTTTAAGATCTGCTCACTTAATTTCAAAAGAAGTTACAAAAGTAATGTGTTTCCTAAGTTACTCCAAGACATGCCCTCCAGGCCCAGAACTACACATCTTAGGAAGTAAAATTGAGATTTCAATACTGTCTTCAGACCTTGGGATTTAGATGTAGTCTACTTTTATTGCTATGTTCCTTAGACTTTAATTGTAGGGAGTTTTAGGTTCAGAGTAAAACTGATCAAAGACAGCTGAGTGCCCACCTGCTCTTTAGCCCCCCCCCCACATCACATGGCTGAAACCACTACAGACTTACTGAACTAGAATATCATATCTCTTGTAAGAGATGAGCTGATGGCAGGTTCCATTAGGGTTCACATATGTCCATTTTAAAGTGTCCCACATGTTCTTCTGTGCTGAATCTGTCTGCTCCTTCTCAGCCAGGTATATTTTAGGATAAAACAAGAAATAGGAGAGACATCTCAGACTCTCTCATAGGCCGAGCTGGGTCCTTTCACCGTGCCCCCTCACGGTTCTGTGGTAAACTCAGAGATGCATCTCCCAGACTCTGCCAGAGGTCCATGTGTCTCCGATGTGTGTCCCTGCAGGGTTTGCCTCCGATGCCATAAGCAGCATCTCTCTGGGTTCCTCAGGGAGACACTGTGCAGCTACAGAAGGGTGAAGTTACCTGATCTCTTCAGAGACACTTGGGACATGCCATTTCCACCACAGAGACACATTGTGTCTGTTTGCATGGTGGTTGTACCTCATCCTGCTCCCTGCCAGGTGTCACCTCAGTGGCAACCCATAGGTGGCTTGTGGGGGACACAGATGTGACAATTGTTCAGGGTTATCTACTGTTAATATTGTCCATGTTCCCTGCAGGAGTAAAGTTGGCTTCTGAAAGCAGCAGTCAGGGTAGAAACACCTATGGGAGCAGGTTCCGCTCCTGACACTGTCTTTGAGGAGGCCCACCGGTCAGGTCAAACTTCACAAAAGCATTCCCAACTTGAGTCCTTTATGTCTTTATGGGAATTGACAGGCAAGGACAGAAGCTGAAAAGTGGGGAGGAAGAGAGCCGATTGGCCCCCAAAATCAATAGGGCCATCACTACACATCTTTTATATATTGTATTCTTTGTTTTTTTTTTTAATATCCCATGAGAAAAACAAAACAAACCTATTCCGATATGTTGCCAATTCTATGATGGATAAAGTCTCCCAAGTAAGTTATTTCCTAGGCTAAAAATATAACCCCCAAGGCCTTTGGACATAGCCATTCAGAACTGCATGTAGTGGTCAGCAGGAGATAGTCAGCCTACCCTTACCTGCACAGTTACCTCAGGCAGCAGTCTTCTGTTGCATGACTTACCACTGAGTCTATGCTTAGGCCAGTGAAGGCGTAAGTCATAAAACAATCCCACATCAGTTTGGAATTGTGATTAATAAAATGGTTATTTATTTAAAGGGAAAAACTTACAGATCACTGTCCCAGACAACAGCCCTCTGCACGATCAGGAACGAAGTCTAACAGCCGGAAGCCGGAAGCAAGAGAGTGAGCACACAGCTACCACTGCTTTTTTAAAACTAGAGACCACGCCCCAGTGGGCTGGTATCTTAAAGGCTATTAGCTGAAGGAGTGGAAGTAGCTTCCGCAGCAGGCGAGAAGTCAAGGAATGGGAGGTGACGGACAACTGGCCTCTAGGGAGCACCCATGCCACATGTTTCAAACACTGTGGGCTCTGTTATAAGGTGAGGACACTTCTGTGGATTAGGGTGGTAGGGTCTAAGAGAGAACCACAGAGGTGGCATCTACCTCCCTTGGATATTTTTTTGCATTTTTTACCCCCTGCCCCCAGCCCATGTGTGTACCACAGGGTGCATATGGAGCTCAGAGGATAACTTCCAAGAATCTGCTCTCTCTTTCTATCATGGGTCCTTCCAGGAATGGAACTCAGGTCCTCAGGATTGGTGGCAAGTACTTTTACCCACTAAACCATTTCACCTGCCCAGATTTTCCCACAGGAAATCAGCACACTGATTTTAAATCATCTATTGCCTGACTCTTAACTATGTGAAGTCGGGTCTCATTCAGACAAAGGCGAGACACCGCAGCTTCTAAAACAGGGCAAGCATGGGTAACAGCTTAAGTATGGCTGAAATAGAAGTCCTTGGCCTGGGTTGATAGTTCAGTTGTCTCAGAAGGGTGAGGACTGAGTTCAATCACCAGAACCCACACTAGAAAGTCAAATGTAGTGACATGTGCATAGTCCCAGGCCTGGGACAAGATGCCTTCATCCCTGGGAATTGATGGCCACCCAGTCTAACCTGCTTGATGAGCTCCAGGCTATATCCCCAAAGCAAGGTGAATAGATCCAAAGTGTGAGTGACAACATCCAGGGCTGTCTTCTGAACCACACACACACACACGTGCACACCCCACATAAATACTCATATACATATATAGGCATATCCACACACATATACGCACATACATACGCACATATGTGCACACGCACACATACTCACACGCATACATATATACAACACATAAACACACATACATACATATGTACATAAAAACTCTGACTCTTTTTGTCTCTCTATATACACATGCACGCATGCATGCACACACACACACACACACACACACACACACACATGCTTCCTGGGTATAAAAAGAAGTTTCAGATTATAGAAAAATCTAACATGAACTGGGCACCATAAATAGCCCAGAATCAAGGATGAGGATTCAAGATGGGAGCAGTAGCTTGGAGTAGAGTTGGGGAATGTGATCAGGTGGTACTTGTGTCTCAGGATACAGAAGGAAGAAGGGAAGGAGCCAGAAGCCTGGGAAGGGACCCACCCACCTTGAACCAAAGGGTTGCTAGAAAAGGGTTCAGAGTCAAAACAGAGGTCTTTATTTTTATTTATTTATTTATTTGACTTTGCAAGGTAAGTAAGTGAGTCTAGAAGTGATGACTGATTAAAAATGACCAGAGTATTCCTGGGGATCTTACCAGTTCTCAGCTTACAGGATATGCAATGGCCTGGCTCACTTCTAGGGGCTTTCACTAGGTCCCTCTCCCCTCCCAGCCACTCAGCCTCCCCTCCCCTCCCAGCC
>PVIU01013704.1:0-54881 GCA_004026605.1 Ondatra zibethicus | reverse complement strand
GAAAGAGGTGCTAAGAGGAAAGTTCATGGCACTTAGTGCCCACATAAAGAAAACAGAGAAAGCACACATTAATGACTTAACAGCACACCAGAAAGCTCTAGAAAAAAAGAAGCAGATTCACCCAGGAGGAGTAGAAGACTGGAAATAATCAAACTGAGGGCTGAAATCAACAAAATAGAGACACAGAAAACAATCCAAAAAATCAATGAAACGAAGAGCTGGTTCCTTGAGAAAATCAACAAGATTGACAAACCCCTATCCAAACTAATCAAAAGGCAGAGAGAGAACACTCAAATTAACAAGATCAGAAATGAAAAGGGGGACATAACAACAGACACTGAGGAAATTCAGAGAATCATTAGATCTTACTACAAAAGCCTGTATGCCACAAAATTGGAAAACGTAAAAGAAATGGACAGTTTTTAGGATAAATAACATATACCAAAATTAAATCAAGACCTGGCGAACAATTTAAATAGACCTATAAATCGCGAGGAAATAAAAGCTGTCATCAAAAACCTCCCAACAAAAAAAAGCCCAGGACCAGATGGTTTTAATGCAGAATTCTGCCAGAACTTCCAAGAAGAGCTAATACCTATACTCCTTAATGTGTTTCTCATAATAGAAACAGAAGAGTCATTGACAAACACTTTTTATGAAGCTACAGTTACCCTGATACCAAAACCACACAAAGACTCAACCAAGAAAGAGGGTTACAGACCAATCTCACTCATGAACATCGATGCAAAACTTATCAATAAAATACTGGCAAACTGAATCCAAGAACACATCAAAAAATCATCCATTATGATCAAGTAGACTTCATCCCAGAGATGCAGGGCTGGTTCAATGTACAAAAATCTATCAATGTAATTCATCATATGAATAAACCGAAATAACAAAACCATATGATCATTTCATTAGATGCTGAAAAAGTATTTGACAAAATTCAACACCCCTTTATGATAAAGGTCTTGGAGAGATTAGGGATACAAGGTTCATATCTAAATATAATAAAAGCAATATTCAGCAAGCCAACAGCTAACATCAAATTATATGGAGAGAAACTCAAAGCAATTCCACTAAAATCAGGAACAAGACAAGGCTGTCCACTCTCTCCATATCTCTTCAATATAGTGCTTGAAGTTCTAGCAATAGCTATAAGACAACATAAGGAGATCAAGGGGATTCGAATTGGGAAGTAAGAAGTCAAACATTTGTTATTCGCAGATGATATGATAGTGTACATAAGTGACCCAAAAACTCTACTAAAGAACTTCTACAGCTGATAAATATCTTCAGTGATGTGGCAAGATACAAGATCAACTCAAAAATATCAGTAGCCCTCCTATACACAAAGGATAAAGACGCAGAAAGGGAAATCAAAGAAACATCACCTTTTATGATAGCCACAAATAGCATAAAGTATCTTGGGGTAACACTAACCAAGGAAGTGAAAAATCTATTTGACAAGAACTTTAAGCCTTGAAGAAAGAAATTGAAGAGGATACCAGAAAATGGAAGGATCTCCCATGATCCAGGATTGGTAGGATCAACATAGTAAAAATGGCAATTCTACCAAAGGCAATCTATAGGTTCAAAGCAATCCCCATCAAAATCCCAACAAATTCTTCATAGACCTTGAGAGAACAATAACTAACTTTATATGGAAAGTCAAAAAGCCCAGAATAGCCAAAACAATCCTATACAATAAGGAACTTCGGGAGGCATTACCATCCCTGACTTCAAACTCTATTACAGAGCGACAGTAATGAAAACAGCTTCGTATTGGCACAAAATCAGAGACGTTGATCATTGGAATAAAATTGAAGATTTGGATATAAATCCACAAACCTATGAACACCTCATATTTGCAAAGAAGCTAAAATTATACAATGGAAGAAAGAAAGCATCTTTAACAAATGGTGCTGCCATAACTGGATGTCAATCTGTAGGAGAATGAAAATAGATGCAAAAAAATCAGGTCCAAATGGATTAAAAACTTCAATATAAATCCGACCACACTGAACCTGATAGAAGAGAAAGTGGGAAGTACCCTGCGATAGCTGGGCACAGGAGACCACTTCCTATGTATAACCCCAGTAGCAGAGACAATAAGACCAACAATGAAAATTGGACCTCCTGAAACTGAGAAGCTTCTGTAAAGCAAAGGACACAGTCATTAAGACAAAAAGGCAACCTACTGAATAGGAGAAGACCTTCACCAACCCCACATCAGACAAAGGTCTGATCTCCAAAATATATAAAGAACTCAAGAAACTAGACATTAAAATTCTAAATAACCCAATTAAAAAATGGGGTACTGAACTGAACAGAGAATTCTCAACAGAAGAAGATCATATGGCCAAAAGATACTTAAGATCTTGTTCAACTTCCTTAGCGATCAGGGAAATGCAAATCAAAACAACTTTGAGATGCTATCTTAAACCTATCAGAATGGCTAAAATAAAAAACACCAATGATAGCCTATGCTGGAGAGGATGTGGAATATGGGGAACACTCATCCATTGCTGGTGGGAATGCAAACTTGTGCAACCACTTTGGAAATCAGTGTGGCAGTTTCTCAGGAAATTGGGCATTACCCTATCTCAGAATCCAGCAATACCACTCTTGGGAATATACCCAAGAGATGCCCAATCATACTACAAAAGCATTTGTTCAACTATGTTCATAGCAGCATTATTTGTAATAGCCAGAACCTGGAAACAACCTAGATGCCCCTCAATGGAAGAATGGATAAAGAAAGTATGCCGTGTATAAACATTAGAATACTACTCAGTGGTAAAAACCAATTGCATGAATTTTGCATGCAAATGGATGGAAATAGAAAACACTTATCCTTAGTGAGATAACCCAGACCCAAAAAGATGAATATGGTATGTACTCACTCATTGGTGGACTCTAGCCATAAACAAAGGACATTAAGCCTATAGTTCACAAGCCTAGAGAAGCCAAATAGCAAGTTGAGCCCAAAGATTTTCATATATATCCTCCTGGAAATTGGAAACAAACAAGATCACGGGGCAAAAGTTGGGAGTTTGGTGGTGTAATGGGGTGGAGGTGGATTTAGGGGAAGGGAAGAGGGGGAAGGAGAAGGGAGAAGAGAAGGACTGGGGAGAACTTGGGGGAGTGGGAGGTTGGAGATGGAGGTAGGGCAGATATAGGAGCAAGGAAGAAGATATCTACATTAAGGGAGCCAGCCATTTTAGAGGTGGCATGAGACTTGGCATTAGAGGAGATCCCAGATGTCTATGGTGATGTCCCCAGCTAGGTCCTTGAGCAGCAGACGAGAAGGTGCCTGAACTGGCCTTGTCCTATAGTCACACTGATGAATATCTTGAATATCACCATAGAAATTTTGTCTGATGGATGGAGATAGAGACAGAGACCCATATCCACATCAGATGGACTGAGTTCTCAAGGTCCAGTTGAAGAGCAGAAGGAGGGAGAAGATGAGCAAGGAATTCAGAACCGCAAGGTGTTGGTCCACCCACTGAGACAGTGTGCCTGATCTAATGGGAGCTCACCATATCCAGCTGGACCAGGACTGAATGAGCATATGATCAAACAGGACTCTCTGAATGTGGCTACCAATGGGGGCAAACTGAGAAGCCATTGACAATGGCACTGGGACCTGTCTATTCTGCATGTATTGGCATGGGTTCCTAGTCTATTTGGATGCACACCTTCCTAGGCCAGGATGGAGAGGGGAGGACCTTGGACTTCCCACAGGGCAGGGTACACTACCCTCTCTTAAGGATGGAGGGGGAGAGAGGAGGGTTAGTGGGGGAACGGGAGGGGAATGGTAGAAGGGGAGAAAGTGTAAATTTTTGAATGGAAAAAAATGATGTAAGAGTTGCCTATGAATATGTCTGAGCCATTGGCCAAACATTGTTGTAATTAATATAATTTCTGTGTCATTATTTGGGGCTGGGCATCCAGGAAATGAAAGTGAAGTCTCCACTTACAAGCCGTAGAGATATTGATGATCATGCATATCAATCAAATAAGAACTAACTATATGTCAATAACTGAAAGTCAGTTCCAAAATACATCCTGGTAATCTATGAGACCTCTGACTGAAAATCATGGTGACATGGTAAAAAGCAATTCAAAATGCCTGGTGCATAGACACTGCAGATTTAGAAGATGGTATATTGTACATTGAAAGCATGCACATTATGCCAAGGCAACAAAAATGCACACCAAAGTTTAACCACTTTTTATCATTTCATCAGACTCTCTGGAAGCACTTGGGAATAAAATGGAGTCTGCTCTGTTTACTCGCAGTGCCTCAGAAAGCAGAAGCACACTGCATACACCCTGGAGTAGCACATGACAAAGTACCATGAGGCTCTGCTTTCAGGGAGCACCTGGAATTCTTATCTGTAGCTGAAAAACTCAAATATGTTTCTGTACAGCAATCATCACACAGCCATTTGGCATTCTGCAGTACGGCCCCATGACAGTCATTTGCAGTGTAAATTCAGGTCACATCCCAGTGATTTTTTTGCTTGCTTTTACTGTAAAGTCACCTTGCAGGCTCCTCTACCAGGCTGTGATTATTTTTCAACTTTATTGCTAAGCTGATTTGTTTCCCATTTGCTTACTGATGAATTTTGCTGTTAACCAGAGGTATTTGTTCAATGGCTAGTAATAAGTTCAGGGAACCCTTCCAGCACACGCCTTATGAGCCAGCGGGAATAGCAGGTGAGACTAATGGGACCTTGGCTCTCATTGCTCATTCTGTAGCCACTGTTCCAGCACTTATCAATTTATTCCACAGATAAGAGAAGCAGGATCACAACAAAGTCATGGAGAGGAAAAACAATATGCCTGCGTCCATTACTTATTCATGCCTAAGTCACATAAATGAAAAATGCAGACCATTAACAGCACAACAGCAATCTTTTATGATAACTGTGTCATTTCCTTCTTTACTGTTCATCCCATAGTGGGCTACCTGCAGGAAACAAATGGTAGTTGAGTAATTGGATGTTAGTGGCTCCTCCCCCACAGCAGAGGTATGAGACCAGGGCATATAGTTTCTGACATCTAGAATCCATGGTATTGAGTAGAAATACACACAACACAATTCAGATCAAACTAGCCTGCAAAAGTGTGATAGTTATTATTAGTCTTCAAGTTGACTACATCTAGAATTAGCTATACCCCAAGTGTCTGGGTACCCCTGTGAGGGACTTTGTTCTTAATTCAATCATCTGAAGTAAGAAGACCCATATTTAATCTAGATCTTTGGAGGTGGGAAGATCCACATTTATTCTGGGCTACAACTTCTGTTGGCATCCTATATAAGGGGCAGGGAAGAAGGAAGCTTGCTCTGTTTGCCTGCTTGCTTACATTCTTATTGGTTAGTCTATTCTTTCACTGGCATTAGAGCCTACTTCTTCAGGATTCTGGCATATACTAAAGACCAGCTTAGACATTCAGCCTTGCACACTGAATAACTACTGGATTCTAGGACCTTCCATTGGTAGACAGCCATTGTTGAACTAGCTGTACCACAGCACCACAGGTTGTAAGCCATTCTAATATATCGTGTGTGTGTGTGTGTGTGTGTGTGTGTGTGTGTGTGTGTAGAGGTGATGTTAATGATCTCCATCTTGCATCTGAAGACAAGCTCTCACACTGCACCTTGAGCTCACTGCTTCAGGTGGGCAGGGTGGCCAGTCAGCAACAGGGTCTGCTTGTCTATCTTCCCAGCACTGCCATTACAGATTTGCTGCTATTCCTGACTTTGCTTACCTCGGTGCTGAGGCTCCAAACTGAAGTCTTTTTTTGCACAGCAGGCACTTACATTACTAACTGAAACATCATCTCCCCAAGCCACAAGCAACTAAGATCATCTCCATGATAGTTATAAGTTACAAACTTTCTCAGATAATCTTCAATGGCATTTATGGTAACCCTCATTAATGCAGTGTGAACATTTAGAGTTTGAAATTCTGTGCCACTCCTTAGGCACTGAGTAAGTCTACATGAGAACCCTTCCCAGGTCCACAGAGCTTCTGTGAGGGACAACGGGAGAGTCATTTCTATAGATAATACAGATTGATAAGGAAGATAATTCCTTATCTTGGACCCAAGAGTAGAGGGAGCAAAGTAGGAAGGCAGAACTGAAGAATAATATTTCCTGAGAGAAATCCAACAACCCAGCTCTTACACATATTCCCATAGCATAAAAAGAATTTGAAGATTTTGTATAATGAAGGGGCAATTAGACTGAGTTGAAGCAGCCTTGTTATTTATGACTAAGCAAGGTCAACATGATTAAGTCTCTTCCATTATTTATAAGTTTGCATATAATTACTATAAATTCTAGGTGTTCCATATGTTATATTAGAATTCATGGTAATGTTATTTTGATCCTGAAAAATGCATGCATCTGTTTTACCCCCAAACTTTCAGTCATTAAACCAAAAATACATACAGTATACTTTGACATTAATCAAGAGAAAGAGCAAAATAATTTTGGCATGCTGATTTTTTCTTTTCACAAACATAGGCCAGTAAAAAATATAGCCTCTCATTTTCTGCCCTTTATTTAGGGAAAACAAATTCTTAAATCAGTGTGAATCACACTTCAGGATGTTTTTCAAAATATCTATTTTGGTGGCCACTTATAATTAGACAAAAAATTCCTGTGATTAAAGCCCATGTTTGTGGTTAAGTGAGGCAATTGGAGCCCCAGCTATAGTCCTGAATCACAAAAATAAATGAGAGAGCACTCACTTCTGAATTTTCATGACTAACATTTCCACATTGGTGGGAGAGTTAGCATAGAGCATCTGTTTCAGATACATAAAAATTCAATTAAACTATCAGCTATCAGAATCTCTGGGAAGCAAATATCAACACAGAAAATCATGACCTAATTATATTATGAATTTTAAGCTAAAGTTAAAAAATTATACTCCAAGTCATTCACATTGACTGACTCATACTTCAGAAAACTAAAAATTATTTCTAAAATAATTCATTCTTTGGAAATGGGGATGAGACTTTTCTATTTATTAACAAATAGTGTCAGATCTTTATAAAACACAATTTAATAATAACTCCTAATATAAATTTTAGTAATTGAGTATCAAAACTAGAATAAAAAAGGAGATTAAATTGAAAGACTTGGAGATGCCTTATTACAGTTCTACCCAAGAAGGTAGGAAGTTCCATCAAAATTTCACTACTTAGAGTTCTGTTGACAAGATCACTGCTACAGAGAAAGAAGAGAGATGAGTTGTTAGTGGGGGCCATAAGGCCATGTCAGAGATGCGGCTGCCCTACAAGGAGTGGACCTACCCTGGCAGAACTTGAGTGATAGGATCCATATGAAGGGCTGGCATCTCAGACAAAGAGATCAATGAATCTAAACTTTTGTCCCCTAGGATTTGCCCTCCTAGTTTCAAAATGGGTTCATTCAGCACTCTTCTTTTTAAGTCATGAATGTAGCCACATTCACAGAGTGTCATACCGGGAAGAAATTGGGTAGAAAGAGTACAGATGCTAGCAACTACTATGGCCCTTAAAGAACATACCATAGAGTCTCATATCTCAAACCCAGGGTATGTATGGTGTGATCGCATATGGCTGACAGATGGTTTCTTTCAGCAACAGATGCTCAACATTGATTGATGTCTTACTAAGGAATTGACTAGTAGTTAAGTAGCTATTTAATTTCTTAACTACTAATAAACTAAAAGATGAAATTTTGTGGGATGAAAAATGATTTAGTCAATACAGTACTTGTATGAGCATGCAAACCTGAGTTCAGAAGCCTTGAACCCATACAAAAGGCCAGGCGTGGAAACGTGCCTATAATCCTATGACAAAGGAATCAGAGACACAAGGTTCTCTGGCCTTCCCTCCCAGCTTCTCTTGTCAAAATGGTAAGCATGAGGTTCAGTAAGAGACACTGTCTCAAGGAGTAAAGTGGAGCCGGGCAGTGGTGGTGCTTCCCTTTAATCCCAGGTCTCAGAAGGCAGATGAAGGCAGATTTCTGTGCGTTCGAGGCCAGCCTTATCTACACAGCAAGTTCCAGGACAGCAAAGGCTGTTACACAGAGAAGCCCTGTCTCAAAACTCCAAACAAAACAAACATAAAGTGGAAAGTGATCAAGGAAAATAGCCAACATCCACTTCTGAAATGTGCATCTGTGCACATGGACAGCAACACATTCAAACATGTCCCCATGTATAAAATACATACTCATGAAGATGAATTTTTGTGAAATATGACCAATATCCTCACCTATAAAAGCCTTTCTCAGCCTTAACCTAGTGATAAATAACCATCTTCACTATGGCCCACATACTCTATATACCCAACAACTCTCTAACCTCCCATTATTGAAGCATGTCTTTACCTATAATATGTAGCTCATGCCAGCTGTTGGACCTGTTGACATAAATATGGCATGAACTCTTATCCAGCCAAGGAATACCTTGTATGGGTTGGATATCTCATTCAAATTTCAAATAGCATAGTGCCACCTGGTCTCTGGTCTCACAGTATTTTCACATACAAACTGTGGCGGTACCTATTAGGCTATGTTCTGATATGCATAGATATATATATGTGAATGCAGAATATATACACATGGAGCAGGATGAGCAGCTCTGTTGGTAGAGTGTTTGCATAGAATATATGGGGGTTTGAGTCCCAGCACATCTTAAGCTTGGTACAATGGCACAGACCTATAATCCAAGCAGCTGGCAGATGGAAATAGGAGAAAGGAGATGCAAGATAGTTTTCACCTACATATCAAGTTTGAGGCCAAGCTTCATCACATGAGATCCCTTCTCAGTTTTTAAAAGGCAAATATATAGATGCTCATGACCAACCCCATTTAAAACAAGATCCTAGTATTCAGCAAACTTGTAAGTAGGGTACCGTTTTCTTTATGACCCTCCCAGCTCCCATGCCTGTTTATGGCTGCTTGGACACAGTGTTCTTCACAAGGACGACTTACTCTTATTATGGAGGGAAAAAAATGAATTCAGTGGAATGTGAAATATATGACAACTGAGAAGATTGTCCCCTAGAACTGAATGAAATACAGTCTTGAAAACATGTATTGTCTGAGTCAGGGTTTCTATTGCTGTGAGGAGACACCACAACCAAAGAAACTCTTATAAAGGAAAACATTTAATTTGACTGGTTCACTTACAGTTCAGAGGTTCAGTACATTATCACCATGATGGGACATGCTGATGTACAGGCAGACATGGTGCTGAAGAAATAGCTGAAAGTCCTACATATTGCAGGCAACAGGAAGTGGTCTCCAACACCGGGAAGTATCTTGGGCATATATGAGACCTCAAAGCCTGTCTCCATAGCGACACACCTCTTCCAACAAGGTCCTACCCACTCCAACCAGGACATACTCCCTAATAGTGCCACTCCCTTTGGGGGACATTTTCTTTCAAACCACACATTGCACTCCCTCGCCCCCAAAGTCTTGAAACTGTGACTGGTTTTGTCCTTGTCTGAAGAGTATGCCTGAGGCTAAAGTGAAGACAACATCTGTCTTAGTTAGAGTTTCTATTGTTGGAAGAGACACTATGACCATGGCAACTCTTATTACAGAAAAAAATGAATCAGGATGACTTACATTTTCAGAGATTTAGTTCATTATCATCGTGGCAGGGTATGGTAGTATGCAGGCAGACTTGGTACTGGATACATCTTGATCATAAGTCAACAGGAAGTGAACTGAGACACTGGGTTGTATCTTCAGCATGTATGAGACCTAAGGCACCTCTACTGTGACACACTTCCTCCAATAAGACCACACCTACTGCAACAAGGCCACACCTCCTAATAGTGCCATTCCCTAAATGAATATGGGGTCTAATTACATTCAAAGCACCACAACATGATAAGAATTATCAATTTTTACAATCATATTCTGCAACCCACTCCTAGAGTTTTCTTTTTCACTCTGTGGGGGCCCACCACCCAGTTCCCAAATAAATACATGGAGACTTATTCTTACTTATGAATGCACAGCCTTAGCTTGGCTGGATTCTAGCCAGCATTTCTTAACTTAAATTGTCCTGTCTACCTTTTGCCTCTGGGCTTTTACCTTTCTCTGTTCTATATACCTCTTTCCTTCCTACTCTGGCTGGTTGTGTGACTGGGTGACTGGCCTCTGGCATCCTCCTTTCCTAATTTTCTCCCTCTTCCCTTTTCTCCAATTTATTCTCTCTACCTGATAACCCAACCTATTCTTTCTCCTGCGTAGCTATTGGTTGCTCAGTTCTTTATTAGACCAGTCAGGTGTTTGAGGAAGGCAGAGTAACACAACTTTATAGAGTTAAATAAATGCAACAGAAAAGATAGGAACACATCTTACATTATTAAACAAACATTCCACAACATAAACAAATCTAACACATCTTGAACTAATATTCCACAACACACCCCATCCCTGGTCTCACACTCCTCTCATAATTTTGCTTTCTTCTTCCATTATTCAAAGGCATTAAAACCCCCACATTTAGTTGCACCTCTGAGTCTTCCTCTGTTTTCACTGACTCAACGACTGTACCTTCCCTGAGAACTATGTTCACCTTGAACTTCACTTCCTCCAGTACAAATTCATCTATCCCAGCCAAATACGAATCTCCATCACAAGCTGGCAGGAACTTGAACTTCCATACCTGCAGCTGGAAACTTTATCTTTTTCCAAGACTTGCTTTATCTTTGATTTTCTCTGTCCTTCTCCATAGCAGTGCCACATAGATTTACTTGTGAAGACAGAGCTTATAGAATTCTTAACAGGTATAACTTAATTCCACACCCAGTTTGGTCAATCCTTTGGGCTCTACCTTCAAAATATTAATTCAGAGAACCAATTATTCCAGAAATATCTATGGACGGTAGCTTGCTACTCTGTGACATCCCTTAAGCACTACTCCACATCATCATCCTATAGATTTTTGCAACATGGAAAAGAAAACTATAAAGCAATCCACATGAACCATCAGAGACAATTCACTTACTCATTTTCTGAATACATTCAACAAGCAAAGTATAAATGTTTGCAAAATGTCTGTTTTATTGTTTTGCTAGCATATTTCTTTATAGATACTATTTCCTCCTGTTAATTATTAGCAAGTGTATTTTCTTTCCCTTGCTCCTTTAATGTTTGAATAACCTATTAATGCAATTTATTCAGTTTGTGTGTGAAGATAATCAAGGACATATAATTTTTAGTTTATTATGCCTGTATAGCAAACAGCAAGAAGGAGAGTACTTGTTTGTCACTGTCTATTTTTGTTTAGATAGTTCTCCTTTCATTAGATGATAAAGTACACATTCATGTTCTAAACTAAACACATTATTCTGTTTTCTCTAAAATTATAAAACATTTTATATGAAAGAGGGTATAAAATTACAAACTGTTCATAGTAACAAACTCACATTCATGTTCCTTGAGAAAAGTATAAAAGAATCGAACAGTACACTCAAATGCAGCACTTCCTAACCCAGCAAACGTCATTGTTTATTTATGCAATATATCTGGCACATTGCTGAAAATTATTGACTCATCAATGGTACTTAAGGCAAATGTAGTTTCTGTCCCTCAGTATGACTTATAATTCAGACTACAGTGTTAACCTGCTGAGATGGCTGAGCACAAAAACACCGAAGAGGAAGATTTGGGAGCAAGCTAAGATCAGCAGCAAAAGCCACTTGTATGGGTACAATCTAAAGGATAGATACACAGAATCAGGTTGTCACGGATTGGCAGAAAAGAAACGTCCTGTGCAAAGACCAAAAGGGAGAATAATAAACACCTTAGAGAAGTCACCTAGAATGCCAAAGTGCTCCAAGGAAAGTTCTGAAGCCCAAAATGCAGGACGGAGCGAGGTCTAAGTGATGGCAAAATTCTAAGGGAAAGAAGCAGCGTTTCTAGGAAGAGTTTATTCATTTGTGAGCCATCAAACATGGGCTTCAGCAATAGCTCTCATGGTATTGTCAATGACACACATAGTAGCAAGATCCAAATGGGGTCTTGAAAATAGTTCACATAATCTTGGAGAGACACTATGACATTCTGAACTAAAGGAAAGGACTAGAAAGAAAGAACAGAAAAGAACTGTAAAAGTTTGGATCCAACAAAGTGAGGTTCTCTTTGTTGAGGCTAAAGAGAACCTCAACAGCAGGTGAAGATTCACATTCCAAACCCAGCCTTCTCAGCAGAATTGTTGGGCATCTGCGAACCAAGTGTGCAAAACGTCATCTGTACACTGACTCACAAAGAAGTTAATTAAATTAATTAAGGTCATTCAGTTAATTACTGGCATGGCAGCATCTAAAATAGGTCTTCCAGATCAGTAACTACAGCTCAGTCTTTGATGAGTCAGAATGTACAAGTTATCTTAATGAAATAAATTCTTGGATGTTTAACCAAAATGTACTTCCTAAAGGAAGGTCAGGAGCTAACACGGTGAAAGCATGCTCCAGTCTGATCTTTAAGACTCATTGTGAAAATGTTAGTGGTTCAGTAGCCTTGCCCCCAAATAACTCAAGTCTCTTAGAATCATTTCATACATTTAGCTGGAATTCTTGGCAAGGAGAGCCTCCTGCTGACTGTCACAGGCCGGCCCTGACATGCCCGTCAATTGTCAGCACCATTAGCAGACAGATTTATCCCACCCATTATCATGTAACCATGAGTGGAAGGTTACTGAAATAATGGCGAGGAATACCGAAATCATGAATAAAATATGGGAACCAGTGTTGAAACTCACAGCCTAAATGTGTTCTCAAAGGTGGCATCTTGCCTTGGGTAACTCCGAAGGATGGTGACTCTGATTTCTAAGAGGAACTCAGAGAAGATCAGCACCTGAGCTCGGATTCTGTCAGCAGGATTATCAGAGAGATTCAAATAAAATGTGACTATTTTTTCTCAGAGCTCACCTGTAAAAATGGAGACGTCTTGTGTAATAGAAAATAAGAGGGAGTGTGAAGAACAAAAAGGCCTTTCTAAAAACATTTCATACATGAAGGAGAATGTTTATGCTAAAATATTTTTCTTAGAATCAGTATTTATTCTTTATTTGCTTGGAAAAAGCGAGGCATGGAATATAGCACTATTTGTTGAACTCATATGTGGTTAAACAGGAAAAAGTGGATTATTACAGGATTAAAAAGCAATGGCGGTGGGACAGGTAAGACAGAGTTTAGCATATAGAATATATGTTGAGAGTCCTGGATTGAATTATCTAGGTACGCCTTGATGAAGCCATAAATATCATTGAGCCATTCTGCTGAGTGTCCACAAATTCAGTCATAATTTAAACACCACAGACAGACTAGCAATTTGAAAGGGAACCAAGTCCTGCTGGAAAGATTCAGCGTAAGCAGAAGCTTAACTGACCATTTCCCCTTCCCCGATCCTTCACCTGCATTCAAGGCATCTGCTTTAAATGGATATCATCTTGGGAGCACTTAGGAGTCTAGAGTGCTGTATCTAAGAATAATTCACCTTACTTTTACTTATTTTGGATGGGTGGCTATTCATCATTGGACCTGGATTAGACACATTTGTGTAAGGTACAGAGAATGATCACATACACAAGGTGGGGGCTCATAGTCCCTTTCAGGCACTGCCATATCCTTTAAAAGTCCCCAGTTGTACTGATGCCAGGCAGGGTGTGGTCACCCACAGAGGTGCTTAGTTGAGTCATTTAATATCATTGTGTCTTTACAGCATCCCTAACTGTGAACTTGGTCAATTACCCTTGCATCAACAAACCAGAGCACTTGATTTGACCTTTACTCACGCAACTAGTATTTATCCAGTGTCACGCAGTGAGCACCTGCTGGCCCTCGACATGTGGTCCTTCTAACTCTGGCAGTTTTTGTCAAATGAGCTCTTCAAGGATCCCCAGATCTCTACCAATTCTTCAACTCTTGGAAACCCGGTTTATGTATCCCTAAAGCACGATCCAAACCTTCAGTGCCTGCCTGCTGAGATAAGGTGTGTATAAGGCTCTGGGGTTGACTGGAAACAGATTCTTTGTGGCTTTTCCTTCATGGAAAAAGACCTAATGCTCTATTTAGATGATCTATGAGAAGAGGGCTTCGGGTTGTTCTGCTCTTGTTTTACTCCTTCTCTTTTCATCTCTTCCTTTGTCTTCCTACACCACCAACAGGAACACCACATGGTTCTCCTGGGTGCCATGGCCATGGGTGAGGAAATAGGTATGCCAGTTCAACTCCGCTGATGCCATCTGTCCATCTGCTTCTAAAACCATTTCTTCTACCTGGCTAATTTGTTTTCAACTGCTCCTAACGAAAGAGATAGCAACTTCTAGTCCAGACTAGCAAAATGACAAAAGTTAGTTTCTCTGTGTATAAAAACTGGTTGTAGCTATCTTATGGTGATCAGATATGCTCCATTCTTGATGTCTCATAAAAGAGGTCTAGGAAGCACTAATTGGTATGGCTGAAGCAAACCGTTTCTTTAGCAGGACATAGTAGTGCACAGCTTGAATTTCAGCTCTTGGGAGGAAGAAAGAGGTGGGTCTCCGTGAGTTGGCGACCAGCCTGGTCTACATACTGAGTTGAATAATGGCCATAGCTACGTAGAGAAACTGTCTCAAATGTACTCTCAACAAAGACCGTCCTCTATTTTACTGTTAACATTCTGTATGGATGTTTGATGCTTGTACATGTTATTCTAACGTGTAGACATGCATTTGCATGTAAAAGAAATAACATATTGTTAAACATTAAAATAACCCTTGACCTAGGTTTTTTTTTTTTTTTTAAAGCCATGTCCTCATTTTCTTTTTCCCTTCTGGGCTAACCCCAAACAGCAGTGCAGGGTTTGATGTGAGAAAAGGTAACCTTCTGGCTTACCTTTGATCAAGCTTAAGTGACTGCACCAGAGTCCCATAAACAAAGTCACTGTGCCTTACTTTGATGTTTTCCTGTGGGAACTATGCTCAGGGATGTCACAGCAAGGCAGTAAGATTTAAAAAAAAATGTTAAATTCCTACGTCTTTCCTGAGACTAGAACCTTGTTCCACTTTGTGTTTGCCCAACACTATACTTGAGAATGGATGATTGGCAGGGAAAAGGAATATATTTCGCCCACAGATGTGTAGGCTGGGAACTTGATCACAGAACTTGGTCCCAGCATTGAGGAAGGTCTTTATGCTTGTTTTCCTTGTGACAGAGGGTGGTGAGGCAAGAGAGAGCATGATCAGGAGGAAGCCCAATCACAGTCCTCTCTCTTTCTAGGGAGAGCATTTGACATTAGGGTTCTCCTGCCGCTGCTGTAATGGGAATTAAGTTCCCAATACTTTGATCCTGTGACACACAATCAAACCACAGTAGACATCATCATATTCCTCTCATTTACCTTGAGTATCTGCTATAACTCTTAATCAATTCTCTCTCCTCATTTCTACATTTATTATTATTATTGCTATTATTATTATTATTATGAGTAGAAGTGAACCTGCAGAAGCTGAGTACCTGTGTATATTTTATAACATTAGTGATCATTCTACTTATAGAAAAAAATGTGTTTTTTTTTTTCATTTCATTTAAAATGCTTCACTCAAAGCGGCCCCTGCTTCCTGTCTGGGTAGCACACTAAGGCTGACCCTACTGGGGTGGGAGTTATAGGGGAGCCAGCCCTGAGATAATGAGAACAAAGGAACTGACCCTGTCCCACCTTCAATGCCCCCTACAGCAATTGGGAGAGATGGCCCTGCACCCTGCTTGGACAAAATGGTAGAGCTGGTCTTGGTGACATAATTGAGGGGGACCTGAATCTGAGGGTCTGAGAGCAGAACTGGCCATGCTTCTTGTTGTAAGCTGCACTTAGTGTGCTAGCTGAGGCACTGCTAGCGAGCTCACCCAGGTTGGGATGATCCGGGAAACCTAGGAAGCTGACCTATCCAGTTAGCACCCAGGCCCCAAACTAGGGCTATGAATTGGTTCACCCCAAAATGTACATCACCTATGAACTTTTGGATCATGTGAGGGGATGAGCCTACACATCTCCATGACACAGGTCGACAAGATATCCAGGAGGAACTCCAGCGATAGCATAGCAGAAACCAGAGATCTTGAGCCAGACCAATAACTCCTGGCAACGAACACTTGCAAATGAAGATGAATGAACTCAAGAGTAAACTGTGTGCCTCCATGGACCAAAATACAGCTGCCACGACAAGATTCTTCTTCTTCTTTTTTGTTTTTATTTGTTTGTTTTGTTTCTTTGTTTTGCTTGGTTTTTGGTTTTCCTTTTAAATTTGGTTTTAATTTGTTGCAGGGGAGACTGCAAGAGCAGAGGGCAGATGTGAGGAGACAAGGCAATAAGTGGGATCAGGATGCATAATGTGAAATCCACAAAGAATCAATAAAAGTACAAAAAAAATAAATGCCTCTCTTGGATTGTCAAATTAATTTTAAACTTATAGACTATATTGAGGAAAACTTTTTTCTGAGTAATTGTATGTCATTGGAAATAAGGATATTGTATTTTAAGATACAGATATCCATTCTTTCCACATTACAATGCTATTTCCAGTGTCAGCTAAGCTCAGAGCTACTTGCTGACATTGTTTTGTGTACTTCGGGTCTAATGGGAGACTCTGTCTTCATGCTGCATTCAACCACATTAAATCTTTACAAAGAAGCTCACAAGTTTCTTTGACCTATTTCATTTCAATCTTGAATCTTTTTTATCTTTAATATAGGAATAATGAGGCAAGAGTTTATCTATTGCACTTGGAACTCATTTAAAATTCTGTATTTGAATAAGGCATTTGACTATAAGGATTTAATGTGGCTGAATGAAGCATGAAGAAATAGCCTCATTATCAGACCTGAAGTCCACAAACAATGCCAGCATGTCAGTTAAAATTACCTTCTCATTACAGACAGTCTGCTGACACAAGCCGTGTTCTGACTGTGGCAAACTTGATTTTATAATCGTGTATTAGCCTTATGGGTTTTCCCAGCAAGCTTCAAGGGTTTGTAGCTTCCCTTCTAGCTATATAATCAAAGTATATCCAAATTTATCAAAGTATTATCTTGGGTATATCCAAGATAATAAAGAGGGCTTTAAACAATTTTAGATTTATTTTATCTTATATGTGTATTTTGACTGCCTATATGTATGTGCACCCCATGTGTGTGCCGTGCCCACAGAGTCCAGGAGAGGGAATCATGTCCCTGAGAACTGCAGTATAGATGGCTGTGACTCACTATGTGGGTGATGCAAACCAAACCTGGGTTGTCTGCATGGGCAGCAAAGTGCTCTTAACCACTGAGCCATCTTGCCAACCCTGGCAGTCAAGATGTTTTAAAAGGTTTCCTTGAAACAAATTCCAGATTTTTATTGTAAAGGACAAATCCTAGAAATGAAAGGAAATCTGGAGATCTGTTTTGAAATAATGATGGAAAGACTCAAATGGCATGGTGCGGATGAATCAGTATAGCTGCTCTGACTGGCATAGGGCTCCAGTTGTCTGTGATCAAGGTATCTTTAGATATAACAAGCATTTATTATGAATATGCCACAGCTCTCATTGAGTACCTACAACACTATATAGCAAGCCAGAACCAAGTTGTATTTAAGACATAAAACAAAAAGTTGGCCATTTCACTGGGTCTCAGAATTTATGTCTACAGGACAAAGCAGAGATGCACACTCTGGGGCAAGGATAATATCTTCTTTATACGCATGAAGTTTCAACATATTCCAGACCCAATCCAAGAGAATGTTTAATCCATGAGTCTCATACTTGTACACCATAATCTGATGTGAGCTGAGGAACTGCTTGAGGTGCAGAGAACTGATATTTATGGTATATCTAGAACTGTACCTCCATCATCTCATTTAAACTACCAGCATTCCTCAGAGATAAAACACTGTCACATCCTCTCTTGGGGAAGTTACTGAAGCTATGTAGCTATGAATAAAGTCTCATCATTTGCTATTATGGGATAGATCCAAGATCTATACCACATAAATCTGATTCTAGATCTGGTTCCTTCTATAGCTCTTCAAGACTTCTATGGGGGGGGGTATAGATATCAGGCCACCTGACACCTCCAAGAGTGTCTCTGACTCTACTCTCAAGGACTGAGTGTCACAATGAACTAAGCTGAATGCACAAAAAAAGGCAGCAAATTAGCCTCGGCAGTTTAAGTGAAATATAGGGTTAGTATAGAACACTGTCCTTAGCATGACAGACAGTTTTGTGGCCTGAACTCCCAGCAGCTGTGATTACCCAAATGAGCCCATCTTAAGACTGGACTCATTAAGAATCTGTCAGAAAGGGCATGGGTTAAAGAGACGCTGCCCTTCCCTGGGGATAGGTAAGGAGTTATCAGTAGTTGAAGGAGACATTTCTTCAACAGTATCGTTGTTTGTAAGTGATTCACAATCCTATCAATCGTTCATTAATCATGGTCCTCACATAATCCTAACTACATTCGTTGGTCCACCATAGAAGGATTGAGTAGAATTACTCATATGGTCTGTCACTGGTGCCTATCTGGCGCTGAATAGATTTTTGTTCATCTCTCAAGGAAAAGTTCATACAACAGAGACTCTGTCACTGCTTGGCATATAAAAGTTGGCCATGGCAAGAATTTTATGACTTCTTTATGCTTCCTATGTCACACTGGAGTAATACTGATCATGCAGTCATAGCTCCACATCACGTTATCCATGCCACTAGATGAATAGCAAAACAAACTCGCAGCCAGTGCCTCTGTACACACGGACAGACTCTCAGGTTCACTCTGTGCACATGGACAGACTCTCAGGTTCACAGTCCATGCCTCTGTGCACATGGACAGACTCTCAGGTTCACTCTGTGCACATGGACAGACTCTCAGGTTCACAGTCTCTTGGTCACCCAATTGCTTCTTTGATGAGTTTTTGCTGCTGCTGTTGTTACTTAGAGAGAGAGTTTTATTATGCACCACAGGTTGGCCTTGAACTCACCATCCTCTGGCTTCTGTCACTTGATTAGTAGAATTAATTACAGGCATACTATGACACATCCATATTCCTAGCAATTTGCTACCACATAGTTTCTCAATATTTGTCAATGGAACAGTTGAATGAATGAGTGAAAGACAGCAGTGAGCAAAACTATGTACTTCAATATAATCAACAAGCCAAGTTTTTATCTGACTGATGATCTGAGGGCAGATGTTTGGCTTCAAAGGGCGCCCTGGACTCTGATACAGAACTCCCTGTTCTCCTCCATGGAGACAGCACTGTTATTTGGTATCTCTGCATAATTTTCCAAGGTTAAGCTGCCACATCTCTTCAAAGGGGAGCCTGCCACATGCTGTAGAGTAGTATGCAGTATTGTCTGCACACTCATCTGTCTTATTACAAAGAAAAACAGCTTCAGTTGTGCCTGGGTCTGGTCTACAGATCAGTATAGATGAATAAATGATGGAGAGTGCTGGAGAAATGATTCTAAAATCCTATCAGCCTATACTATCTCTCCATCACATCAATTCATGAAAGTCAATTGACATCGAAAAGGAGATTCATCAAAGATCCCACCATCAACCAAACCCACCCACACACCCTGAGGAAAGTAAAAGAGCTATGATAGGCAGTGCCCTGAGTGTGAGCAGGACTCACACTCATTATTTTACCTCCAATGTACCGTGAGGAGGCAGAATACACTTGGATGACCGCACATGGTTTCAGATCTTTACCTCTTGCCATTGCTTGTGTCTGTGATTAGGCTATTTCACTTCCCTGGGTTAGGTGACCTCACTCATGAAAAAGGAATAATTACAGATACCTTAGTGGGTATGTCAGTCAGCTTCATGTAGCTATAGCAAACCAATCAAGTCAAATGGAGAAAATGTTTAATTTTGCTCCTACTTTCAGAGGTTTTAATCAATGGTTATTTGGTCCTTACCTCTCCAGACCTGTGGCTAGGCAAGACTTCACAGCACGGGGAACAGTAGATCCAAATTGCTCATCTCATGCCAGCCAAAAAAAAACAGAAAGAGAAAGGCAGACTTAAGAGAGACCCACAGAGAGGAGAGAGAGCCTTGATAACAAAGTTCTTTCCTAGAAACCCGTAACCTATGAATCTATAAACTGACTGCCAGTCATTCTATCAGCTTAAGGCCCACACTTTCAGAGACCTAATGATCTAAACACCTCCTCCATCCAAGGACAGATGTGCTCCTAATGTTGAATCCTTGTGATCCAGTTACCATCTCCATTAAGTACTAATCCATTCTTGGAGCCAGAGAGTGCTCCTGGCTTCCCCCCAAGCATGAATTAAGGAACTTTCCTTACTTCTCACACTATCTTAACTTTTTAATTTTTGTTTTGAGATATAGTTGGCCTGGAACTCATGGTGTAGGCAAGGATGGTTTTGAACACTTGTTCCTTTTGCTTACAAATCCCCAGTTCTGGGATTACTGGCATGGCTCACCACGCCCACTCAGGTAATTTCTTCAAACCTCTTTGATAAGAGTGTTCTTGTAGAGAAGAAAGGGGACCAGGAGCTGAAAGGGGAATTTTAAACCTCAGTGAATCCATTCAGCTGCCTAAATATCAACGCACTAAAATATGCTCAGGGAAGTTGCTGGCTTAGGTGGGACTTGCATCTGACATTGGGGTCCAAGTCACAGTTTGGGAGGCCAGAAGCCTCATGCACTTCAGAGACGACCCGGGTAAGCGAGTCTGGAACTGTCACTTGCTTCTTTGTCTCATGAGTTACAAAGGAAGGCTGTCTGTTGAAAGTTCATTCCTCATCAGCACAAGCTCATTCAGAAACAGCAACTGTATCTCCATAGTAGCTCTTCGCAATCATATCTCCACAGTAGCTCTTCCCAGCTCCCCCTTTGCCTCCTCTGATAGGTCATCTTCAGTAGTCTTGCCCCAAGATACATTTCCTTAGATAAGGTTATAAACCTTCCAAAAGGCCTCAAGATTTAGGGAACATAAATTTCAAAATCCTAAATATAATTTACATTCTAAATCTAAAGACAAATTTGGATTACATTGACTCTTGAGAGGGGATCTCATTTTAATATTAAGGTAATAATTATATTGGATAACTTCTATTTAAACTAAAGTCTTAGAAATAAGCCAGATTCAGAAACAAAAATATTGTGTTTTCTCTTACACGAGGGATCTAGCTTTAAATTTTTGTGCACATATATGTTGGGGGGGTCATGAGAAAGGGAGTGTGAGGGGGAGGAAGAGATTTTGTGTGGGGGGAAAAAAGTGATTATATGTGGCTTGAAAACAGAAAGAAAGATAAAGGAAAGATGACTTGAAAATAGGAAGACCTGAAGGAACAGGGAGGGATAAAAACAAAGTGTAATGATATCCTTGTATGAAATGCCACAGTGAAACCCATTGCTTTGTGTGTGAGCTAAAATAATAAAAATGAAAATGCTGATAACATCATTAATCCTGCTCAGCTATGTTCAGCATTTGCTAAGGCATCTCAGTATGCTGGGGACTTTGAAGAGACCATTACTGGATCTCATTTAATCCCTAAGGCATCCGAAAGGCCCAGGGCTCATAATTAACTGCATATTCCACGGGTGAAAGCTGAGGCCGAGAGTGACTACCACATCATGGTGGTGTGCCCGAGTAAGACACATGACCTCAGCTGCTTAGAGGGCTGAGTCAGGGAGACCTAAGAGCTGCCTGAGCAAACAGCAAGACCCAGTCTCAGAAACTACAACAAACACCGAGTGTGATAGTGGTTGGCTAAAACCCCAGCTATGGGGAAATTAGCACAGGGGGGTCAGGGGCTCAAAGCCAGCCTCAGCTACAGAAACATCTTAAGGTAAGCCTGGGCTACACAAAATCTTTCATGAAACCAAAACTAAATGAAACCAAACAAAATAAATAATAATAATTATTTGTGTATGTATACAATTGTTTGGGTTGCAAAAATCATTTTTAAGATCGGACAGAGATAAGTTATTAGGCAGACTTCAACCTTGTTCTGTCACTCCAAAGTTGAATGTGCATATAATGTGTTTTGATTAGGTTCGGACTCTCTTCCAGTTTCTTCCAGCTCCATCTTTTCTTCCCAATCCACTGAGCTTTGTGTCCACTTCCTCCCGCCCTGTGTGGCCTTTCACTGAATCATGGGCCACACTCTTAAAAAAAAAAAAAAGACTCTCCCCTCCCTACAGCTATCAAGTGTAATGATCTTCCAGTTATGGCCAGGACTTGAGGGCACCTCCCTTCTCCATGCTGGGATCTTGTCTGTCTTGAGCTTGCATAGGATTTGTCCATAATGCAGTCACCCTGTGGGGCTGGGAAAGTACCGCTCACTGTAGATATCCACAGCCACTGGATCTTAAAACCTTTCTGCCTTTTGTTCTGTGACGTTCCCTGGCCTTGGGATGAGGTGTGATGGAGATATTTCTATGTCATTGCAACAGTCATGGAAACACTATGCTGTTTCGTGTTTAAGGAATGTTTTCTAAACTTACTGAATTAATAAAGAAAATAAACACTCAACCAACGCTAACATTTTGAGTCACTGTACTAAGTGATTTCCAGCCACCATTTTATCATCCCTACAAGGTAAGTAACCATACAAGTGTCCATATATTTCAGATAATGAAAGAAGCTCAGAGAGGCTGAACAATTTGCAGGGTCACTGAGCTCGGAAGAGCCTCCGCGTAAATGCAGCTATATGTGACTGGAGAGCAACCCACGCTCTTAACTAATGTAACACAGTGAATAGAAAACCGGGGAAGCCGAGAAGCTCTGTTTTCTAAAAGGTTCAGACACAATATCATTTTGTCTAGAAGTGGTAATGTCTCCATTTTCGCCTGTTATTTCCAAGAGACTCAAGTTTCAGCAAAGGCTCTGGAGCTTTGCAAGTTCAAGGTTGAAGTTACAAACAGCTCTGATTAGAAAGAAGCTCTCAGTAAAAGAGCTGCATGCTCCACTCCAAATCAGAATCATCTCACTGTTCTCCCACTTGAGAGGCCACTGGACACCGGGAAGAGGACAGATAAAAGGGTCCAGGTTGAATACTCAGTGACATTAGACCATCAGCAGTCCAGCTGTTCCCCTATAGACTCCATGTGCTACCAATTCTCATCTGTAGAGATGACTTTCCGGACATTCCCTAGGAACTTAACAGGAAAAGGAACAACATGCGTCTTTGTGCTGTTTTGAAGTCCCAAAGCCCTGTTAGAAGAGCTCACATAGTGACAGAGAGGTGATTAAATCCTCACACTGACAATTCACATGCTGCTTGCTTCACCCCGAACATTAAACATGATGTCTGTAAGCCGAGGCAGTAGCACCCCCACCCCATCTAGAGTCTCTAGACATTTATTGTGATAACTCACCAGACTGCTGGGGTTCATGGATAACCCACAGCGTGTATTCTGTGCCTGTTTGTACTGTCTGTGCTGCCTTACAGACATATTTGTGAAATCTAGAGATACCCTTGTTCACCCCTGAGATCACAAGGCCAGGCTCACAGAACTGAGAGCTGCAGGGCTGTCGTAAGGAGCTGCAGGGTAGTATGCTAAGAAGCATATGTGTCGTCTGCATGAAGGCATCAGTAGGAGCTCTGTGTCCATCTCAAAGGTGATAAAACTTAACAGATGAGACTTCAATAGGATCAAGGCTTCAGGTGGCAGAAGTGGAAGGTAAGGTTCCTTCAGTTGAGTTCACTTACACAGAGATCACACTCACATGCCAGACATTAAAGTGATCCTAGATAAGATTTCCAGATGTTTACATTTGGAAGACCAATTGCATATGTCAGAAGACGGTGCCGAACTGCTTTTACCAATAACAGATGATCTCCTCACATATGGAATAACTCCCGGGGAAGACAGCCTCAGTCATGTCTGGTCACCATGGGGTTAATCTCAGTTTCCGGGCACATGGAAGAAGCTTATGCTGGCTGTGACAGAACCTTTATGCACAAGCAAAAGGAAATCTATGATCTTTAGAACATGCTATTATATTCGAGGCATGGAATTCAGGGTGGTGAGGTAGTTAGAATCCAGATTCAGGCCACCTGTTTGCTTCTATAGGCTCTGAATCACACAGTGAGGAAAAAAAAATCGCTATCCCTTTAGCACCTCCGCTGTAAAGTTTTTTTTTCTGATAATATGAATTTCAAAGCTGATAGCTTTGTCTAATTAGAGGAAGACAACAGCATAAGAAGCATGAGAAGCCAGAGGAGTGAAAAAACCACTGTCCCAGCACAGTGCAACCATCCTCTCATGCGTCTCCATTCTCTCAAGCCAGTCTTCTAAATTCTAAAATTATTTTAACAGACACAGAACATGGTATATTAATAAATGATCAAACAATATGTGTTTTTAAATGTCCTTTGGCCTCCCTAAAGAAACTGGCAAATGTGCCATTAACCACAAGCAATGTAGTCATTTTTTAAACTTGAAACACATTTTTCCCTTCTCATGCTGGAGGGAGTCATGGAGACTGCTTAGTCTATGCACTTGAAAACTGACTTTTAAACAAAAAGACAGAGCTGGGTTATTTATGAACGTGTGTAAATTATGTAATGGTTTCATTGAGATCTGGGGGACTTCTAAGAAGCAGAAGGCCCCCTGCGGTGTACACATCTCATATAATCCCTCTGTTTCATCTTTTCCTCCGCTTCAGAGATTTTCAGTATTTCCAGATTCACTTTGAAACAATAGTTCATTTTGAAATGTAATTTGGAAATATATTTGTTATGTGTTCTGCTGTAGAATAAAATATTGCCTTGTTGGAAAAAAAGAAAGAGAATCTCAAGTATCAGATACTAGAACAAAGGAAATTGTTCTTGAGAGCCATCATTCATTCATGATAACAGGGACAGGTGGTGAGGTAACACCACCAAACAAAATCGCATCAAAGAAGGACATGGGGAAAAATCAGAAAATAATCATCCAAGTGAGGAACTACGTGGCCCTAGACACAAACCCTTTCCTGACTTCACCAGGAAAGGTGAAGCCCAGGACTGCTCGCTCCAGAGGTCTGTAACTTAAGCACTTAAGAAACATAGGAGACGATACAGCGCTAGGCTGCAGAAAGGCTGCGAGACAGATAATAACTACATGAGGAGAAAAAGATGACTTGAGAGTGAGCAGCAAGAGAGAAATCATGGAATGGAGGGTTGGTAATGCAAAGCTGGGAGGGGATTTATGGACTATTTTGCATTGTTTATTCAGAGTAGAGAAGGGCCATATGTTAAAGAAACAGGGCAAAGGAACAAGAGATAAAGAAGGTCTCTGGGGAACACAGCACCGCAGCACACACAAAGGGTTGACTTGCTCCTCCTTCTGGGGCTTCCCTAACCCACCTAAATGGAAACTAGGCAAAGGAAGGGGTGCCAGCAGGTCATAATCTTTCTGTTGTGCAAATACAACGTCTTTGGGTGTCACATTGACAGTGACATATTCATAGTAGGTCCATGGGTTTAAGGACTACTTTTATAATTCAAAGAGATCTAATGTGAAAGTACTTCAAAGTCTATAACATTTTAACTAAAATTTTCAATTATTTCTCTACTGCAGAATATTATTCTAATTGCTAATGATGAAACGAAAGAATCAAGAAGTCATTAAATCAATTCCTCCATGAACCTTGTTGATCCTAAAAATATAGATGCTTTATAAGGCTAAAATAATAATTAAAATGATAAATATGTATTGGTATATCACGTCAAACAATTGGAAAATGGGAACTCATTAAGAATCCTTGAATCAGCTCATTATTTCTACAGCAAGGTTGTGTATAAGTAAGTTTAATTGTTCTCTGGCTAAGTCTAAGCAAAACATTTGAAACAACAAGTTTGTTTTTGTTATATTTCCCTAGGTAGAAGTGAGCTTGGCAGAAACTGAGGGATCCTATGGGACAGATCTTTCAGTGATGAACTAGGGCATGGAGATCCATATGGGTGTAGTGACATTTGGTTTAATTATCCAGCCCACTGTACAAACACACATAGATAATAGCAAAACAAGTATAATTCCAGGTTGTCGTAAACAGAAATGAAAAATCCCATCCAGGGAAGACATTTCTATGACAGGATTCTCAAAATTTTTGTATTTCACAATTCAGCAGTCTAATAGAGACCAGTTTACTGCTACTCTCTTGCTGGTACACAGGCCAGCACACCAGTGGAAAAAATACAGTCATTTCACTTGCATTGTATCAGCCATGGAGAAAACAAATGGAGGCCCCTCCATTGCCCCATTCTTTCCACCTGCTTCCTCCTTCCTCATGCACTAGGCAAGGGATTAGTCATTCTTTGCCTGATCCAGAGCAACAGTGTGTTTCTTCCAAAACAAGACATAAATGTGCCTAGGAAAGCCTGAGATTTTAGCTTTTCAGAGTGTCTGGCCTCTGCTGCAGGAAGCTGTGGATAGATATATTTCCAGTTAGTGGCAACTGCAATAGTGTTAGCAAGGCCTGACTCATATTCATCGGAAAAGCAAGCAGGACTTCATCCTCGGAAAGCCCAGATATGTCACTGCCCCAAATCACAAGAAAGTCCAGCATTGTGCGACTTTTTCTTGGGAAACACACACACACACACACACACACACACACACACACACACACGTCCACTCCCTCAAGATAGAGGAGGATAGCAGACTGAAGTATGGATACCAAAGTCCAACTTTATCCAATTTTATTAGCGGTATTTAGAGTAATATCTGTGGAGGGGTACCTATAGAAGCAGAAATGACTCAGAGAATTTCATTACCCAAACCTATCCCCAGGATGGGTGACAGCTCACAAAAGCCAGGAATCTGAAGCATATTGCACAGCCTGTCTTAAGGAGATATCCTACAGGATGAAATATTTCAATCTCAGAGGAAACTGCCCCACACAGGATCTGCTCTGCAGAGTGCATCACTTACTTACGTCATTGCTGTAACCAAATATCTGATTTTTAAAAAGTATCTTTTTTCCCATGATATTTATTGAGCACTACATTTTTCTCTGCTCCCCTCCCTGTCTCTCCCCACCCTCTTTCAACCCTCCCCCAAAGTCCCTATGCTCCCAATTTACTCAGAAGATCTTGTCTTTTTATACTTTCTACTTCCCATGTAGATTAGATCTATGTCAGTCTCTCTTAGTGTCCATATTGTTGTAAAGTAAAAAGTATCTTAAGGGTTTGTTTTGGCTTACAGTTCAAGGACACAGTGTGTCTTAGCAGGAAAGGCATTGCGGCAGGAGTGAGGCAGTTGGTCGCACTGCGTCTGCATCTGCGTTTGGGAAGCAGAGAGTAGTGTTGGTGCTCAGAGGGTTTTCTCCCTGTGATTCAAGCTCCCTGCCTGGGCGATGGTGGTGTGCTCACCTCCCAGTTCTCCCTTCCTCAGTCAAATGTCTCTGGGACCAACCATAACAAACTCCCAAAGGTTTGCCACACTAATGGCTGAGGTATGTATTCCTGCAATCAAATTGACACATATGATTACTCTCTCATAGAATAAGGCACTATTTATAGAATTATAATATATTAGTGTCTCACTATGCACAGACCCAAATAGGTATTGCCAGCTCTCACTGAAAGAATGACAAACCCCACCAATTCTTTTGGTTTAAGGACTACTTGATAAACGTACATATTTTGAATTTGATTTTTATAGCATAAGAATAAATTCTGCATTTATTAGAAACATATTCTCATCCTTTTCATCATACAGCTTCACTCCTTATCTCTGTTACTAATAAACAAACAAAAAAATCACAAATGTAAACCAAATTGCTGTTCAGCCACATAATCCCTTGAGTGGAAAAGAACGTATTTAAGGAACTAAAGACTACTGGTCTATAGGACAACAAAAGTCAAAAGGTAAAAGAAAAAACTTTAACATTGCTAAGAGGACAAATCAGGGTATGGCATGTGAAGAATGAAAGATTTTTACTCTGTAGTCGAGGTGAAGAAAGTATCTCACAGAAAAAAAGGAAAGCTTTGGTTAAAGATAACTAGACAAAGTTAGGATAAGGATGCGCCTCACCATGCTTCCTCTTCATGTTCACCCTCACTCCTGGGTGAGAGGAACTTCCCTGGGATCCTTCCAGGGCTGAGTCAACATCATTGCCACTGCAACAGTTTCTAAACCACCAAAATATAAGCTAGAGGAAGCCTGTGAGCAAGGCGGGGTGTTACTTTCTTTACTTTTTTCTTTACTTTGGTCAATAAGTCATCAGCCTCAAAAGTTTCTTGAATCTCCTCATGGCTTTGTGCTATGCTGAGAAGTACAAATACCAGTGCAAGGAAAATAAAAGAGACGGCCGCTTGATGTGCTTAAGGCTTAGAGAAATCCACAGACCCTGGTAGTGTTCAGTAGAGTCAACAGTGCTGTGGTTCAGTGTGAGGTGTCCCCAGCCATGGGCTAACTGGGCATTCATCAGGATACATGATCTTTCCAGAAGAAAGACATTGCTGGGGTTCACAGTCAACTTTATATGTGCATGTGGTTATAGCTCCAGCTCTCTGCTTTTCTGATTTTCCAAGATGGGGGAGCCCTCTGCCATCCGCTCTTGTTGTTTTAGACAGACCTATTCCTGTTGCCAATGCTGAGAACAGGGGCCAAGGTAAAGTTTTCCTTCGCTCCCCTTCGTGTTGGCTCTGTATGGTATTTGGTCACAGTGGTGAGGTAAGTCTCTAGCAAGGACAGATTCTGATCTAATACTGTAGCTCATGAGCATTCAGTGCTCAAGGCTACGAGCTACACTTCAATCTGGGATGGAGTAGAGCAGGGATGTGTCTTGAAAGAACTAAATTTGAACTGTGGTCTCAACAACACATAGGAGAGGTGTAGTGTGAGGAGAAAACACTGGGAAGTCCTAAGATGTGAGCAAGGGTGGAATCATTAAAATGGAACCAAGTGGCCGAAGATGAGGCAGACAGGCAACGAAAGTAGACAGGAGACATTCTGGGAATTTTTAAATGAGCAAATACTGAGTCAGTAACTGCACAAATGAGGGAGGGGCTGGTTTCTAGCAGACCCTCCTGTTGTTGCCCCATCCCCATCCGTTAGCTCAAGGTTATTCAGTAGAGACTTGTTGACTGGGTTTTTGCCCTGCCTGGACCCAGTCAACAGAGACTCACCTGTCCTCTTATTTTGGTAAGACAAAAGAAGTCTCATCAGATATAAGAAAATTGAAATAATCTTCTGCATTCTATCAGACCACCATGGGTTAAAGCTGGATTTCAAAAATAGAAAGCCTACAAACGTATGTAAACTGGACAACTCTCTACTAAATGACTACAGAATCAAGCCAGAAAAAAAGAAAAACAACACCGTGGCACTATGCCACCTCCAGAGCCCAGCTATCCTACTGCACAGAGACAAGCGAGGTTTATCTTTCAAAAATCAGGTTAAAGGGAAGCTGAAAAAAAAATAAGCCTACACTTTCCAAGTCATCAAAAGAGACATTCATACCTCAGTGAATAGCCACCATTTGGAGGTGGGTTGCAGAAGTAGAGCCAGCTGTAGCCCCTTGCCTCAAATAGTGGGGTTTGATGGAGATCAGTCATCTGCTATGGAAGCATTTGAGCAAATTCAAACAATTTCCACATTGATTTCTTCTTTGCAACTTAATGAAATAAGTGGGTTTTACAAAAAGAAACACGTGTTTGCCTTACAGCAATTCATTATCAAGTAAAGAGTATGTGGAAGACGCAACATGATGTTACCACAGTGGCCACAGAAACTTTAAGACATAGCCTCACTGCAGACTTAAGGGTTAGAATCCTGCTGCTTTTGTTCAGCACTGACCAACCACACCTTACAGAACCAAATGTTAGAAGGCACAACAAGAAACCACGGAACACAGCCATTTTCTGTGAGTACAAAGACCAGTTTTAATAACAGAGAACTGTCTGGCTGCCTTGTACAGTAGAGAAGAGCAGCCAGCTATGAAAGCTCAATGGGCTACATAAGGATACACTGCGAGGATGCTCAGCTAGAAGAGGTGCTGCAGTTGTGGTCAGAAGAGTTCAGGTGTTGACATCTACAGTCACGAACATTCAGTTAGCTTCTGTGAATTAAGGACTTCTGAGAATTTGGATTCTGTTTCCCAGAAAAAGCATGCTTTGGTGGAAATAGTGATTGTCATCAGCACTGTCACTTTGCATGGGAAACATCTTTTTGTAACCTACCATTCTAGCCTTTTGATGACAAGGGGCAACTTAGTCTCTAGATTCTCGAAGGCTGAAACTAGTTTATGGGGAAGCAGTGAGTCTGGAATGTGGGTCAAAATTGACTCTGTCTTGGGTGGGGGATGGTGGATCAGGCAGGCATGCAGGCCATGGCAGGAAACCTGGAGAAATTCCCTTAGAAGCATCTGGCTTGTTGATCACGAGATAATTTGATCTGGAAAAATCTAAAAAGACAGGGATCAATCACAGTATTATGAAAAGGATAGAGACCAGTGGGCTAAGAAGATAAAGGAGCTAGGGGCACAAAAGATAGCAACAGGAAAGCCCAGCATTAAAGGGGAACACACCAAATGAAGGGGAACATGAATAAAATAAACCCACAATAGCACTGCATAGGGTAAAATAAGGGATTCCTTATTAAAGAGGGAACTCACAGATCACAACAGGGAACAGGAACAGAATCCAGCATCTAGTAGTGAGAACATAGAGAGAGTGAGCTGGCAGGCCCATGCCTTTTTGGTTCCCAAGGTCATACCCAAAGTGGTCCAGCCTCTCAAAAGCCATTGGCTGAAGGAGGTGCCATATCACCTCCCCCTTTTGTCTAAGTAAGAGAGTTCAAAATAAAATACAAAACTATGTACAATAAGAACAGATATCAAGTATAAAAATTAGAATTACAACCAACATAAACAATATTAAGCAAAAGAACATATACTAAATGTTTTAATAATTATTTTATCCTAAGGAGTTTTAGTCTTGTATTAGAAATGGCTTGGCTAAGTCATTAGAGGAAAATAATTATGATTATCTAGTCTTCAACACCACTGAAGACCTGAGAAGGGAGATAGTATTACTTGAGTAGGCAGGAAGTGCAATCAAGCAGCTTCCGAAATGTGTAGTAGATGACAGAGACAAATGGCTACCTGGACAATTACCCATAGTCTCATTTGTAATGTTAGAGCAACCAACTTTTGCTAAGGCCTAAAGTAACTGACAGTAATTTTAGAGGCAGGAAAGTTTTCAAAACCATCTTATCCAGTCTTGGCAAAATTTGGCAATCTTTTTTCTTGTATTTTGCTTATCTAGTACTGACACCATGCATATTGTCAATGGTTGAGGTACGGGCAGTTCCTTGTCCAAAGGCCAGTTTTGACAAGAAGAAAACAAGCTCCAAGTGGAGTGTCTTATGTGCTCAATATTCTCTCTGGAATTAGTCGGTGCTGCCAGGAATAATTGTGTCTCACATCAGCAGAACCCTAAGTTATTTAAAGGTCATATTATACAGTTCGTTGAAGTGGTTGAAGATTACCTATCTATGCAGAATGCAATCTCTATGTATCTAAAGAACCTGATTAGTCTAACTATAAGTGTGCCAAACGTGGATGACTATTGACCTATAATTCTTAATACCTATATAGCTCAAAGACTAAGACTTCATATTAGAATATTAAACAATCTTTAAACAACTGTTCAGCAAATGAGGACAAAGGCCTAAGTGTAAACAATATATAAGTATCTTGATCAGATGTAGAAATGTATAATGCAATATGATAAATATATCCTAAAACTGTATCAATATACAAAAGGTAAACAGAGGTAGAAACATGCATGCATACAATATAACAAAATAACTTTGCATAGGTATACAAATATTGTAAACAGAAATAGTAGCCCATTCAACATAACAAATATAATTTGAATTTATGTCAATATACAAGAATCTATACCAATGCAAATTGTCTATAAATAATAGCTCACAAGTTTTCACTCAATTACTCACTATTATTATTAGTGCAAGTAAGCTGACACTAATCTACCTATTACCCCATTCAATTTCTTTTTTTGTGAGATTCTGAGCCTATAAAATTTTACCCCAACCCCCAACCCTATACCAGTTATAATCAACACCTAATTTTTGTCCCCTAACCCTGAGGACAAACTTTGTTGGGAAAAGGGCCACCTTTTTTATCCAAAGGCCTTTGAGAGGCTGGACCAGGTTGGGTATGACCTTGGGTACCAAAAAGGCCCACCCACTCACTCTCTCTCCTTGCTCTCACACCTGGATGCTGGATTCTGTTCCTGTTCCCTGTTGTGATCTCTGAGTTCCCCCTTCAATAAAGAATATTTATAAGGGGCTGGAGAGATGGGTCAATGGTTAAGAGCACTAGCTACTCTTCCAGAGGTCCTGAGTTCCCAGAAACCACATGGAGGCTCACAACCATCTACAATGAGATCTGGTGCACTCTTCTGGCATGCAGGCGTACATGGAAGCAGAACACTGTATACATAATAAATAAATAAATAAACAAACAAACAAATAAATAAATAAAATCTTTTTAAAAAGAATATTTATAAGTATTATAGTATTATACTATTAAGAATATATTAAGTTCCCCCTTATTATACCATATTTGGTGCTATTATGGGGTTACTTTACTTATGTTCCCCTTTATCTGGCCACCCAATGTGGGAATGAAGCTGTAGTTTTTGATCCAGTTCATGTAAGTTTCAACCTTTGTTTATATTGGCCAGAATGGTTCACATGGTAGCCGCATCCTATTTGAGAAAGAGGCAAATGTCTTCTTTTTTGCCTATCAACATGGCTGGAGCTACTGGTTCTGTAGGACCACAGAGACTAGGAAGATGAGCCGGTGGTTGTAGGGCCAAAGTTGACTCCTGGATGTTGTCTGTGAGCTGAGTGAAAATCTTTTGGGATAGATAGACACTAGGGGCAGAAGTTTGATAAGGAGCGTAGGAAGAATCTTTATTCAAAACTTCTAGGTCTGTCTCACTGCCTCAGAGGTGAAGAATACAAGAACAGGCACAAAGGGGCAGTAAGGAGCCCATCCTCCCTAAAGCTTACATGATTTTTCTTTTTAAGATGACAAAAAAAGGTTAAACAAGGTTTTATATCTTTTCTCAGGACCTCTGTATGTCTGTAATCTGCACTGAAATCCTGCTTATAGAGAAAGTAGTTAACTGTCTGCACACAGGTCCAGTAGATTACTGTCTTTGAGCCACAGTGAAAACAAAGGCTGAAAAGTTATTAACACAAACATGAACATTTATCTGCAATAAGATAGAATTTTCTTGGCAGGAAAAAGAACAAAGAGGACTGGAGGACAGTCCTGGAGTAGTATCATGGAATGGGAAGACATTCCTGGAATAGTATCATAAGCCGAAAAGATGGTCCTGGAGCAGTATCATGGACCTGGAACACAGTCCTGCAATAGTATCATGATCATGGAAGATGGTCCTGGTATATATCATGGACCTGAAAGATGATCCTGCACTACATACTTTTGTGTCCCCCTCACAACATCACCCTAAGAGGGCTGGATAGATATGGTTTGGACAGAGATGTCTCCAGGATATTGAGAAGCACTTTTAAAGTCCATATTTAGAAAAGAAAACAGCCTGTCAAAATTAAATTTTTAGCTTGTGGTTATGATAATTTTAAATATTTTTAAAAGTTTGAGTAGCCAGTGCTTATAACTGTTACCAAGACTGGATTAATATAATAACATCATAACACCACTTAATACTTTTAAAAACTTCTAATTTTGAAGTTTTAATATCATATATATCTTCTTTCAGTCTCGTTTTCACAGTACTTAATTCCCTTCCTCAGGTTTTTATAACTTACATACACCTCTACAGCTTTTATAAGCATCCAATAATTTACCATGAGAAATAGGTTTTTGATTACAGAGAGTAGTCATCGAAAAAGCAAGTCTTTTAAACTCAAACTTGGAGCATAAAGGAAGAGTAAAAAGAAATGTTTAATCAGAAGTAGCACCCTGGTATATTTCTTTGTGATTTCATTGAAACCTATTTGTGAGTTTACCTTTTTCAGTAGGAAGCCTCCTAGCTCTGGGAAGGAGCAGGACCTGGATTTTATACCTTAACAGTTAAATATCTCAACAGATTTTATATGTTTATAACCAATAAAGGCTGGCATGTAATTTAGTCTCAATTTTTAAGTTGTATTTAAGAAGTTTTGGTAACTTAAATTTTTCTTTAAAGCCCTCAAATTTGTATCATCAGCAGGCCACATGCCCATCCTTTGCACCTGAAGATATTGCAAATCCAGGATGGTTTTAAGGTAAAAACAGACTTTTTAATTTTAATCAGATGAAGTACGAAAAGATTTTGTCTGTTAAAGCATTTCTGTGGTTTTTAATTTATTTATTTGATATGAAATAGATAAGTATATTCAAGTTATGTTTTTTTTTAAATCTAAACTGGAGGGCATTGGTCTTCAGAGGCTAGAAGAAGAGGAATATTATAGAAGGAGCAATATGAAAGAACAGGAAAAAAGGTAATTTAGCCATGATATCCCTGCCTAATAATGGGATTGCACAACTAGGCATAATGAAGAAAGAAGCAGTGATCAGCTGTCCCCAAAGTAACAGAAACACTGGTGGGGCTGGCCTTCAACACACATCACAGAGATCTGAGAAATGGAAGGTTTCCCTGAGTAGGCAAAGTATACCAAGTGACCTCTGTATCAACTAAAAATGCAGAGACTTGCCTAGTACTGGACTGTCAGCCTCAGCTCTTCTGGGGTCATCTGATTGCTTGGTTGGGGGCAGATCTCTCTGGGTAGCATCAACCTTCAGCTCCCAGGCCCAGGAGATCTGGGAGCGCATCCTGTGGAGGAAGATCCTGGGGGAACTGACCTAACCTGACCAGACAGAGAGGGACACTCGACCATCTACTGTCTTATCTATCCACAGTTTGGGCAAGGCCCTGGTGGAAGGCAATGCATGGGGGCAGTTCGTCACCCAGTAGCCCATGTTGACATGCTTGAAATAAGTCCAATTGCTTCCACTTTACCTTTATTTTTTAATATAAATTGAATATATTTTCCTATTTCATATCAAGTAAATAAATTAAAAACCACAGAGATGCTTTGACAGATGCTTTATCTGGTTAAAGTTTGCAAGTCAATGTTTACCTTAAAAACAGACTGGTTTTCCAATAACCTTGGTTACCAAAGATGGACATGTGGTTTGTTGATGACACTAATTTGGGGGCAAGATGAACATATTGTTTGTTGGTGACACTAATTTGGGATCTTTAATTTGAGAAACCTTGCTAATGCCCCGTCTTCTTTGGAAGTGGCCTCAAGGCTGCTGCCAGAGCTGGTATTTCTGTTTATCATGGGAAGTCTTTTCTTGCTCTTCCCTCCATCAGACATATTAATTGCCATATTCAGTAGAACTCTCTTAGAAGCTGGAGACCATTGCTTTGTGCCTGATTCTGACACAACATAGTATCAACATCACAGTGTTTTACATTAAACAGATTTAACTTGTTTTTAATTACTTGCTCTAGGCTTAGCTTTGACATCATATGCAGAAGTCTGAAGGCTGCCTATAAATAAGTTTGTACTTAGCATAGCTAGAAACATAGCTCTGAGCACGTTAAATAATTTAATTGTTTATAAGGTGACTGACCAATAACTTGTATGTTTTAATTACCCTTAACAGTTTATAGTAAGTTACTAAGATTAAGATTTTTTAAATTTATTTGTTAAATTTAAGCCTTAAAATTGTATTTTTAATTGGAAATTCTTTAGTATCAAAATAACTTTAGGCCATAAGTATACAGAGAGAGATGGGAACCTAACTTTTTGATCCTTTTATAGTCTACTTTTATAAAGTATTGCAGCTTTTTATATGACTCAGATAGTTTTAAATTCCTAGAGCTTAACAAAGTTGACAAGATAAATGGGTAAATATGCATCTTTGTCAGTTTCTATCAGCCCAAGTAGACCATAAAAATTCATAAACTGAACTCCAGAGGAGGCCTCCTACTTGGCAGAATCCATGCCAACCACTAGAACTCCAGCTAGGATGCCCTCTAGCAGACTGCCCTATGCTTTCAGTGTCTACCCATCCTACCTTCAACCCCTCCTGCCCTCCTTGTTTTTGTAGCCTTGGCCCTCAACTCTGGTAGAGGCTCCTGCTCAACTAGAGACCAAACTGGCCACCAAAACTCCAGCTCTGAAAACATGTAGAGGCCATATACTTATATGCAACACCATCCAGAAGGCCAGATAGGAAAAGAAAACCAAGAACAAAACACCCATCTAACAAAGACAAACTCAGAAATCAGCACCTAGGCCTACAATCAGCCCAAACTGAGATGCCTAGAGGCAAGCATAAAAGCACAATCAAAGACAACCAAGGCAATATGTTACCACCAGAGCCCAGTTATCTTACTGCTTCAAGCCCTGAACATTCTAATACAGCTGAAATACATGAAAACAACATGAAAATCAAATTTATGTAGATGATAGAGGTCCTTAAAGAAGAAATTAGTATATCCCTTTAAAACTTCAGGAAAAGGCAAACGAAAAAATTGGAGGAAATAAATAAATACTTTAAAGAAATCCAAGGAAAAGAAGAACTACAACAAAAGGAATATATGGTTGAAGGAAACAAATAAAAGTGTTGAAAATCTAAAAATGGAAATATAAACATGAAGAAAATACAAACTGATGGAACTCTGGAAAAGAATATCAGAGTAATTGAACAGAATCTATAGAGCCAAGAATCATCAACAGAATACAAGAGATGGAAGAGAGAATCTCAGGCATTAAAGATAAGATAAAAGAAATACATACATCGGTCAAAGAAAATGTTAAATTTAAAACATCTCTGACACAAAATATACAGGAAATCTGGGAAACTATGAAAATAAACCAAGCCTAAGAATAATAGGAATAGAAGAAGGAGAAGAATCCCAGCTCAAAGGCATAAAAAATGTTTAAAATCAAATTCATAGAAGTTTCCCAACCTAAAGAAGAATAATATGCTTACAAAAAAGGTACAACACCAAATTTTCAGAACACCAAAGAGATTAGGTCAGAAAAGAAGGTTGCCTATCCACATAATAATCAAAACACTAAACATAAAAAAGAAAGAATATTAAATGCTGCAAGGTAAAAAGTCCAAGTAAAGTGTAAAGACAGACCTATTAGAACTACACCTGACTTCTCAATGGAGATTCAAACAAGGTCATGAAGAGGTGTCCTGTAGACTCTAAAAGACCACAACAAATGCCAGGCCAAACTATTATACCTAGCAAAACTTTCAATCACCATAGATCGAGAAAATAAGATATCCCATGATAAAGTAAAGTTTAAATAATATCCATACACAAATCCAGCCCTACAGAAGGTGGTAAAAGGAAAACTCCAACCCAAGGGCATTAACTAAACTCATGAAAGCACAGAAATGAATAATTTCATACCAGCAAAACTAATAGAAGGGAAAACACATACATACTACTGCTACCAATAGCACCATCACCACCAACATAGCAGGAATTAGCAGTCATAGATCTTTGATATCTTTTAATACAAATGGCCTCAATTCCCCAATAAAAACACACAGATTATTGAATTTTAGGAAGTCTTTAATTTCTTGCTTTATTTTTTCCTTGACCCATTGATGATTCAGGTGAGCATTATTTAATTTCCATGTATTTGTGGGCTTTCTGGAATTAGTATTGCTGTTGACTTCTAGTTTTAAATCATGGTGATATGATAAGTTACATGGGGTTAATTCATTTTTTTTTTGTATTTGTGGAGGTTTGTTTTGTTACCAAGTATGTGGTCAGTTTTTGAGAAGGTTCCATGAGGTGCTGAGAAGAAGGTATATTCTTTTATGTTTGGATGGAATATGTTATAGATATCTGTTAAGTCCATTTGAGTCATAATATTTGTTAGTTCCCTTATTTCTTTGTTCATCTTTTGTCTGACTGACCTGTCCAGTGGTGAGACTAGAGTGTTGAAGTCTCCGACTATTAGTGTGTGGGGTTTAATGTATGATTTAAGCTTTAGAAGTGTTTCTTTTACATATGAGGGTGTCCTTGTATTTGGGGCATAGATGTTCAGTATTGAGATTTCCTTTTGATGGATTTTTTCCTGTGACTAACCCAGACCCAGAAAGACAATTATCACATGTACTCATTCATAAGTGGTTTTTAAACATAAAGCAAAGAAAATCAGTCCACAAATCACAATCTCAGAGAACCTAGACAACAATGAGGACCCTAAGAGAAACATACATAGATCTAATCTACATGGGTAGTAGAAAAAGACAAGATCTCCTGGGTAAATTGGGAACATGGGGACCTTGGGATAGGGTTGAAGGGGAGGGGAAAGGCAGGGAGGCGAGAAAATAAGAATGTAGTGATCAATAAAATTCAATAAAAAATGTAAAATAAATAAATAAAATTTGTAAAAAAAAAAAGACGCAGACTACGAGAATGGATGTAAAAACAGGATCCATTCTTCTGTTGCATACAAGAAACACACCTCAACATCAGAGAGAGAGATTACCTCAAAGTAGAAAACTGGGAAAAGATTTTCCAAGTGAATGACTCCAAGAAGAAAGCTAGTGTAGATATTTTAATACCTAAGAAAATAGACTACAAACCAAAATTAATCAAAAGAGATAGAGAAGGACATTACATGATCATCAAAGTGAAAATCCACAAAGACGATCCTTCAGGTCTTAACATATATGCCCCAAATGCAAGGACACTGAGATTAGTAAAGGAAACACTACTAAAACTCAAATCAAACATTAACCCTCACACATTGATAATATCCCACTCTCACTAATAGACAGGTCATCCAGACAAAAACCAAACAAAATAATATCATTAACAGATGTTATAAACCAAATGGATCTAACCAATATCTAGAGTATCTTTTTCACAAATACAAAAGAATAAACCTTCTTTTCAGCACCTCATGGGCTTTTTCAAAAATTGGCCACATACTCCTTTACAAAGATGTCTCATCAGATAGAAGAAAACTGAAATAATATCCTGCATCCTATCATATCACCATGGATTAAAGCTGGATTTCCAAAACAGAAAGTCTACAAGCTTCTAGAAACTGGACAACTCTTTACAGGATCAAAACATAAATAAAAATATTGAAGACTTCCTTTAATTCAATGAAAATGAATGCACAATACACCCTAACTTATGGGATACAATGAAAGCAGTGCTAAGAGGGAAGTTCAAAGCACTAAGTGCCTACCCAAATAAAGTCAAGAGATCTCACACTAACAACTTTAATAGCACACCTGAAGAACATGGATGATATAATACTCAATAAAATATTAGTAAACTGAATCAAAGAAAACATCAAAAAGTCATCTACTATGATCAAGTCTGCTTCATCTCAGAAATGCAGGGATGGTTTGAAACAGAATAATCAGTCAATGCAATCCACCATATAAACAAACAGAAAGAAAAAAAGCACATGATCATCTCATTAGATTCCAAAAACAACAACAAAAAAAACTGTGATAAAATCCATGATAAAATTCATGATAAAAGCAAAAGACAAAGTGAAATTACAAACACAAAGGGCATACTTAAACATAAACAGGACAGCTTACCACAAGTCTATAGCAAACATCAAATTAAATGGAGAGACACTCAAAGCAATTCCACTTAAATCAGGGGTGAGATAAAGATGTTCACTCTCTTCATAGCTTTTCAGTATAGTACTTAAAGTTCTGGCTAGACCATTATTACAAATGAAAGAGGTCAAGTCTATAAAGAGTGGAAATAAAGAATTCAAAGTATCTTTGCTTGCAGATGACATGAAAGTTTACATAAGTATACTATGTATACTAAAAATTCCACCAGGGAATTCCTACAGCTGATAAACACTTTCAACAAAGTAGCTGGATACAAAGTTAACTCGCAAAAATCAGTATCCCTTCTATGTAGAAATGACAAGCTGAAAAAGAAATCAGGGAAACAAAACCTTTCACAATAATCTAAAATAATGACAAAAAGACTTGTATGAGAAAAACTTTAAGACATTGAGGAAAAAATTGAAGCAGGTATCAGAAGATGGAAAGATCTCCTACACTCATGGATTGCTTTGATTTACGTAGTAAAAAAATGCCCACCAAATCAAAAGCAATCTGCAAGTTTAATGCAATCCCCATCTGGTGTGGGACAGGGACAATGGTCTATATTCCATTAATTATATTTTAAATAAATGCTGATTGGCTAGTAGCCAGGCAGGAAGTATGGGTGGGACAACCAGACAGGAAGTAGAGGCAGGTCAATGAGAGCAGGAGATTTCTGGAAAGAAGGAATTCCTGGTCTGCAGTCCTGTCCCAGTCACAAAAGAAGCAGGATGTGACTGCCTGCCGAATAAGTAACCCAGCCACATGGCTAACACAGACAAGAATAATGGGCTAATATAAGTTATAAGAGTTAATAAGAAGCCTGAGCTAATAGGCCAATCAGTTTATAAGTAATGTAGATCTCTGTGTGATTTCTTTGGGACTTAACGATTGCGAGAACTGGGTAGGACAGAAACCCTGACAACACCCATCAAAATTAAACACAATTTTTTGCAGACTTTGAAAGAATAATACTTAACCCCATATGGAAAAAAAACACCTAGGATATCTTAAAAAAACAAAAGTTTTGTATAATAAAAGAACTTACGGAGGCATCATCACCCCTGATTTTAAGCTGTACTACAGAGCTATAGTAATAAAAACTGAATGGTATTGATATAAAAACTGGCAGGTTGATCAAGGGAATTGATTCAAAAATCAATTAATAAATAAATCCATAAATCCATACACCTACAGTCATCTGACTTTTGACAAAGAAGTATAATTTATACAATGGGAAAAAACATACATCTTTGACAAATAATGCTGGCATAACTGGATGTCAGCATGTAGAAGAATGCAAATAGATCCATATCTATTCCCTTACATAAAACTCAAGTCCAAGTGGACAAATACCTCAACACAAAACTAGATACACTGAACCTGATAAAAGGGGAATAACCCTGAACACACTGGAACTGGAGACAATTCTTAACAGAACACTAATATCACAGGCACTAAGATAAAAAAAATTGATAAATGGTACCTCATGAAACTAAAAAGTTTCTGTAAGGCAAAGGATACAATCAATAGGACAAAATGACAGCATATGAGATGGGGAAAGATTTTCATCAACTCTCAATCTGACAGAGGGCTAATATCCAAAATATATAAACAACTCAAAAACACTAGACATCAACAAACCAAATAATCCAATATAAAAATGGAGTACAGATCTAAACAGATAATTCCCAATAAAGGAATCTCAAATGGCTGAGAAACTTTTAATGAAATTTTCGACATTCTTAGCCATTACGGAAATGCAAATCAAAACTACTTCAATACTCCTTCTTATACCTGTCAGAATGGCTAAGATCAAAAGCTCAAACAATAGTTCATGTTGGCGAGGATGTGGAGCAAAAAGAACACTTCTTTACTACTGATGGGAGTGCAAACTTATACAGCCACTTTGGAAATCATTATGGTGGCTTCTAAGAAAATTAAGAATCAATCTAATTTAAGACCCAGTTATACCACTTTTGGGCATATACCCAAAGGATGCTTAATGATATCACAAGGGCACTTGCTCAACTATGTTTGTAGCAGTTTTATTCATTATTGCCAGGACCAGGATGCCCCTCAGCTGAAGAATGAATGAAGAAAATATGGTACATTTTACACAATGGAGTATTACTCAGCTGTTAAAAGCAATGACATCACCAGATTTGAAGGCCAATGGGTGGAACTAGTAAAATCAGTTGAGTGAAGTAACTCAGATCCAGAAAGACATAGTATATATTTACTTATAAGTGGATATTAGTTGATGACTAAAAGATAATCATGCTACAATTACAGACTAAGAGACATTAAGTAACAAGGAGGTCTCAAAGGGTGACACATGGATCTCCCTGGGAAGGGAAAATAGGATAAATTTTTCAGGTGAACTGAGGGCAGGTGGGAATGGAAACAGAAAGGAACAGGTCAGAGGAGTTGGAGGAAGAGAGTAATGTGAGAAATGACTGAAATTTGGAGACAACCTGAGGGCTATGTGGCAACCTAGTGAAACCAAAACTCCCTGGAATCTACAAGGGTAAATCTAGGGAAGACTTCTAGCAATGGGAGATATGGCCCCTGAACTAGTCATCTCCTGTAGCCAGGCAAGGATTGGTTGATGGGAATAGGACATCAAAGCAGTCACAAAAACATTTGACCTACAATTTTTCCTGCATGCAAGATGTACTGGCTTAATGGTGAACCAGAACTTGTGTGAGTGGCCAACCAATGACTGATTCAACTTGAGGCCAATACCAGTAGAGTGAACCAAAACTGGATACTGCCTGAATGACAGGCACCAGAGGATGGATAGCCTAGAGACCTAGAATAGAACCAAATACAACTGGAAAAATAATAATGATTTTTAAAAGGTCAATAAAAGGATTCCTAGTATTATTCTGCTATACTCATATACTAGTGCCTAGCCCAATTGTCATCAGAGAAGCTTCATTCAGACACTGATGTAAGCATATGCAGAGAGCAGTTAAACATTAGGTAAAATTCCAAGAACTCCACACAAAAGGGGAAGGAAGGATTATTAGAGCCAGAGGGGTTGAGAACATTATGAGATCATGGCCCACTGAATACACTAAGCAGGGCTCAGAGGGGTTCACAGAAATAATCAGGAATCTTGTATAGGTCTGAGTTATGTCCTCTGCATATATTTTATAGTTGTATAGCTTGGTGTTCTTGTGAAACTCCTAACAGTTGGAGTGCAGGTGTCTCTGGTGCTGTGCCTGCTCTTTGAACCCCTTTCCTCTTACTGGATTACCTTGTCCAGTCTTGATATGAAGGTTTTGTTGCAGGGAGCCGCTTGTTTGTCCCAGTTGCCCAAAACTGAAATAATCACACAGAAACTGTATTAATTAAATCACTGCTTGGCCCATTATCTCTAGCTTCTTATTTGCTAACTCTTACATATTAATTTAACCTATTTCTATTAATCTGTGTATTGCCACATGGCTGTGGCTTACCAGCTAAAGTTCCAACCAGCATCTGTCTCTGGTGGCTTCATGTTGTCTCTCTGATTCTGCCCGTCTTTCTCCCAACATTCAGTCCAGCCCTCCCTGTCTACCTAAGTTCTGCCCTATCAATAGGCCAAGGCAGTTTCTGGGGGACTCCCACATAAGAGTTTGTTCCTATTACTATTGTATTTTATTATCAGTGTTCATCTGATATCCCTGGGAAGCCAGATTGTTTTTTGAGGGAAAAGGAGGAGTATTTTGTGGGATTCAGCCCTGCATGCTGTGAATATGTTTTATTGCCATTGGTTAATAAAGAAGCTGTTTTCAGCCAATGGATTAACAGAGTAAGCTAGGTAGGAAAACTAAACTGAATGCTGGGAGAAAAAAGGTGGAGTCAGGAGAAGCCTTGTAGCTGACCTTAAGAGACAGACACACCAGAAACTTGCTGGTAAACCACAGCCATGTGGCAATACACAGATTAATAGAAATGAGTTAATTTAAGATATAAGAGTTAGCCAGAAATACGCTTAAGCTATTGCCCAAACAGTACTGCAATTAATACAGATTTCTGTGTGATTATTTTAGAAGTCTGGGTAGCCAGGAAATAAATAAGCAGCCTCCCCCAACAAATTGGTGCCCAATGTGGGGCAGGAACCCACATGCCTGGGATTAGGAGTCCCATACTCTACCGACTGAGCTAGCCAGGTGGGCAGGGGTGGGAAACCAGGGCCATAGACCTTTTATGCCTTTAGGTCAGTCCACCCAGTAGGTGTGCAGTTGGGATTCATGTTGGGTGTCAGATGAAGATAGATACTAAAAAGAAATCCCACACTAGTTCAGAATTAAGTACAATAAAGGGTTATTGATTTAGGGAAGACTCACAGATCAGTCCTCTTCACCAACAGTGAACAAGAACTTAATCCAGCAGCTAGACGAGAAAGCACACACAAGCTTTATGGCTGAATTTATAGAATATGAGACCAGGCCCAAGTGGGCTTGTATCTTAAAGGCTATTGGCTGGAGGAGAAAAACCTTATCTAATACTCAGAGATTATTAGCAATTATACCAGACAGTAATCTTGAAATTTAACTACCATTTTACTTTTACAAGAGCCCATAAAAAGAACATTGCCCCCATGACAACTGGAAGTAATTCTAGAAGATGATGCCCCCTCTCCCAACAAAGTTTGTCCTCAGGGTTAGGGACATCAACTAGGGGTTGATTATAACTGGTATAGAGTTGGTAGCTGGGGTGGAATTTATGTAGGTTGAGGAATCTCTTTGATTAAAAAAAAGGAAATTAGATGGGATAATAGGTATATTAGTGTGAGCTTACTCACACTAATAATAACAGTGAGTAATAGATGAATACTTGTAAGCTATTATTTATACATTGGCATAGATTCTTGTATATTGATACAAATTCAAATTATATTTGCTGTATTGAATATGCTACTATTTCTGTTTATAATATTTGTATACGTAGACAAAGTTATTTTATCATATTGTATTCAGGCATGCTTCTACCACTGCTTAACACATTTTGTATATTGATACAATTTTAGAATATATTTATCATATTGCATTATATATTTCTCCCTCTGATAAAAATATTCTTATATGAAGTTTTAGTCTTTAAGCTATATTGGTATTAAGAATTATATGTTGTTGGTGTTTCTGTCCTGCCTGGTTTCTGTCCTCCCACCAGGTCCTACAGCCGTTTAGCCCCAAAGAAATCACACAGAGGTCTATATTAATGATAAACTGATTGGCCCATTAGCTCAGGCTTCTTATTAACTCTTATAAATTACATTAGCCTATTATTCTTATCTGTGTTAACCACATGGCTCAGTACCTCTTGCAGCAGGGTAGGTCACATCTTCCTTCTTTCGTGTCTGGACAGGACTGCAGAGGGAGCTTCCCTCTTCCCAGAATTATCCTGTTCTCATTGACCCACCTCTACTTCCTGTCTGGTTGTCCTACCTATACTTCCTGCCTGGCTACTGGCCAATCAATGTTTATTTAAAACATAATTGACAGAATATAGACAATTGTCCTGCACCAATTATAGGTCAATAGTCATCCATGTTTGTCATACTTAATGTTAGACTAATCAGGTTTTTAGATACATAGAGATTGTATTCTGCATAAATAGATAATCTTCAACCACTTCAAAGAACAGTAAAATATGGTATTTAATTAACTTAGGGTTCTGTTGACATGAGACATGATTGCCATGGTAACACTGATCTATTCCCAAGAGAATGCTGAGCACAGAAGACACTCCACTTGGAGCTTGTTTTCTTCTTGGCAAAACTGGCCTTTAGGCAAGGAACTTCCCATGCCTTGACCACTGACAAAATACATGCTGTCTGAACAGAACAAGCAGGATACAATAAAAAAAAAAAGACTGTCAAACCTTGCCAAGACAAGATAAGACAGTTTTGAAAAATTTCCTGCCTCTGAAAATGGTTTGTTAGTTACTCTAGGCTTTAGACAAAGTTGGTTGCTCTAACATTGCAAATGAGACTTTGGGTGATTGCCCAGATAGCCAGTTATCTCTGTCATTTATTGCACATTTTGGAAGTTCTTTGATTGTACTATCTGTTTACTCAAGTAATATTATTTCCCTTCTCGGGTCTCAATGGGATTGAAGACTAGATAGTCATAGTTACTTCCCTCTCATGAGTTGGCTGATCTATTTCTAATACATGCCTTAGACTTCTTAGGATAGGATAATTATTGAAACATTTAGCATATGTTTTTTGCTTGATATTGTTTATGCTGGTTGTAATTCTAATTTTTATACTTGATATTTGTTCTTATTGTATATAGTTTTGCATTAGGCTTAGAACTCTCTTATGTAGACAAAAGGGGGAGGTTCTGTGGAAACTCTTTCAGCCAATATCTTTAAGATATCTTTAAGATATCAGCCCAGTTGTGAATGGTCTCATATACTATAAATGTAGCCATAAAACTTGCTCATCCTCTCTCTTCCAGCTTCTGAGTTCGGTTCCTGTTCCCCATTCATGCAGAGGACTGTGATCTGTGAGTCTACCCCTAAATATATAACCCTTTATTATACTCAATTCTGAGCTAGTGTGGGATTTCTTTTTAGCTTCCATCTTCACGCATGGATCTGGGGGTGATGGAGGGTGGGGGGGCTGAAAGGAGTGGTGGGAAGGGAAACTGTAATAGGAATGCAATATATGAGAGAAGAATAAAAATAAAGAATTCATAAATTTTAATTATTAAACATATATTGTTGTAAAGTCTATTTTACCATAAACCTGGTTTATGGGCTTGTCCTTATTTTTTTATTTTTTTATTCTTAGGACAAGAATCATCATACATATAGAATAAAGTGAACATTCCTCCTCTGCTGGTGGGAGTGCAAACTTGAAAAATGACTTTGGAAATCAATATGGTGGTTCCTCAGAAAATTGGAAGTTAATCTACCTCAAGACCTAGCAATACCTCTCTTGGGCATATATCCAAAAGATGCTCAATCATAGCACAAGGAGACTTGTTCAACAATGTTCATTGCAGCATTACTCATCATAGCTAGAACCTGGAAACAACCTAGATGCCCTCAACCTAAGAATGGATAAAGAAAATGTGGTACATTTACACAATGGCATATTACTCAGTGGGGGAAAAAACAATGACATCATAAAATTTACAGGCAAATTGATGGAACTAGAAAAACATTATCCTGAGTGATGTGACCCAGACCCAGAAAGACAAATATGGTATATACTCACTTATAAAGAGATATTAGATGTAAAGCAAAGAATAACCAGGCTACAACTCACAATTCCAGAGAAGCTAGGTAACAAGGAGTACCCTAAGAGGGACAAGCATGTATCACTCTAGGAAGGGTAAATAGATAAGATCTTCTGGGGCTAAGGGGAGACTGGAAGGCAACAGGGATAATAACATGAAGGAATGGGATGGTCAGGTTGGGGGAGGGACAGAGAGGAAGATCGATGAAAGAGATATATTGAGAGAGGGATCCATTATGGAGTGAGGGAGAAACCTAGGGCTAGGGAAACACCCAGGAATCCACAAGGATGAACCCAGCTGAGACTCATAGCAATAGTGGAGAGGGTGCCTGAACTGCCCTGCTCCTGTAATCAGACTGGTGACTATTCTAATTGTCATCATAGAACCTTCAATCAATAACTGGTGGAAGAAGATGCAGAGATCCACAGCCAAACAGTGGGCTGAGCTTCCGGAGTCCACTCAAAGAGAGAAAGGAGGGATTATATGAGCAAGGGGGTGGGTCAATATCATGATGGGAAACCCACAGAAACAGCTGAACTGAACCAGTGGGAGTCCAGGGACTCTGGACTGATAGCTAGGGAACCTGCATGAGACCAAAGTAGGCCTGTTGATGTGGGTGACAGTTGTGTGGCTTGGTCTTTTTGTGGGGCCCCTGGCAATGGGACAAGGATTTATCCCTTGTGCATGAACAGTGATTTTGTAATCCATTCCTTATGAAGAGATACCTTGCTCAGCCTTGATACAGGGGGTAGGGCCTTGGTCCTGCCTCAATTTGGTATGCCAGGCTTTGTTGATTCCCCTGGGAGGTATTACCCTCTCTGAAGAGTAGATGGGAGGTAGAGGGAGGGGAGAAGGGAGAAAAAGGAGGGAGAAGTGAAATTGGTATGTAAAATAAATAAAATAATTAAATTTTAAAAAGAATCATCATACAAAAATCAATCATTTTCAAAAATATCTTAGAGACCTGGTGCTGCCTCATTATTTCAATAGAAAATCTATTTTCCTAAAAAAGAGTTGAATTCAAGTTACATACAACTATATTACAGCAAACTAAATTACCTATACTTGGATTTTTAGCTTTCAACCCATTTTGGTATATATTTTTACTAGTAAATCTTTAGTTACATGTTTTTTTTAACATAATTTGTATTGAATCTTTGGACATTTCACATTGTGCATCCTAATCCCACTCATTTCCTGGCACTTGCATATTCACCCTCCCCCCTTGCAACCTCTACCAAGGCTATTCTCAAAAATATAGTGTAATATAGTGTCTTTTTCCTAGGATGCTCTCTTTTGCTCTCCTTTTTCTGTCAGAGTCAGGTCAGTTTGATACAGGACAGAGGCTTTGGAGGAAACCTTTAAATATGGATATTTGGGTCTAGGGCAGGTGGGCCCAATCCCAACTCAAAACCACTCTTTGGTAGCCTAGAACAGCATGTGACTCCCTTTTAATGTTATTTATACTCAGAAGACATTTTTATCTTTGTAAGAGTGAATCCACTGGTCAGAGGGAGTGATGACAGCAGAGAATAAGGGACTTTTGAGACAAAAGTCTAAAAAAAGCTTAGAGATAAAGGGTTTTTGGATCATTCGCTTGTATATAGCAGAAGTTGTTACAGTCTGTGAGAATTTGGAAGTTGAATCCATGATTTTTTGGTTACCAATTATGAAGCTTGTATTGAGGCATGTCACATTTGAAGGTGTAAGTCAAAAAAACAATCCCATACCAGTTTGGAATTATGATTAATAAAATGGTTATTTATTTAAAAGGAAAAAACTTACAGATCACTGTCCCAGACAACAGCCCTCTGCGTAATAAGGAACGAAGTCTAACAGCTGGAAGCCAGAAGCAAGAGAGCAAGCACACAGCTACCACTGCTTTTTTTAAAACAAAAGAGACCACGCCCCAGTGGGCTGGTATCTTAAAGGCTACTGACTGAAGGAGCAGAAGTAGCTCCTGCACCACCTCCCCCTTTGGTTTAAGTAAGAGAGTTCCAGACCCAATACAAAACAATATACACTAGGAACAGATATTAAGCATAAGATTAGAATTACAATCATCATAAACAATATTAAGCAAGGAACATATGCTAAATGTTTTAATAAACATTCTATCCTAAGGAGTCTAAGTCTTGTATTGGAGATGGCTTGGCTAGACCATAAGAGGAAGGTAACTATGATTATATAATCTTCAACCCTATCGAAGGCCTGAGAAGGGAGATAATATTACTTTAGCAGGCCGGAAGCACAATCAAGTAGCCTCCAAAAGCAAGCAATATATGACAGAGACAATTAGCCACCTGAACAATCACCCAAAGTCTCATTTTGCAATGTTGAAGTGACCAACTTTGGCCATGGCCTAGAATAACTGACAGACCATTTTCAAAGGCAAGAAATTTTTCAAAACCATCTTACCCTGCCTTGGCAAGATTTGACAGTCCTGTTTATCCATTTCTGGATACTACATCTTGTCAGTGGTTGAGGCATGGGCATTTCTTTGCCCAAAGGTCAGTTTTTGCCAAGAAGAAAACAGGCTCCAAGTGCAGTGTCTTTGGTGTTCAACATTCTCTCAGGAAGAGTTCACTGCTGCCAGGAGCAATTATGTCTCGTGTCAACAAAACCCTAAGTTATTTAAATGCCATGTACCACAGATCCTTGAAGTGATTGAAGATTATCTATCTATACAGAATATAATCTCTATGTATCTAAAGAACCTGATTAGTCTAACTATAAGTATGACAAACATAGATGACTATTGATCTATAATTCTTAATACCTATTTAAATTAAAGACTAAGACAATAAACAACTGTGCAATAAATGAGGACAATGACCTCCAAATGTAAACAATGTATAAGTATCTTGATCAGAGGTAGAAATGTACACTGAAATATGGTAAATATATATATATGTATAAATACATAAAAAATGTTTTAAACAGAGGTAGAAGCATGCATGCATACAATGTTCAATATAATTTAACTTTGTATCAATATACAAAAATCTATACCAATGTAATTGTCTGTAAACAATAACTCACAAATACCAATCTATTATCCCATCATCCAATTTTCCCTCTTTTTTTTTTAAAAAGGTCCCTGAGCTTATAAAATTCCTCCCTCAACCCTCAACCGTATACCAATTATAATCAACCCCTAAATGATGTCCCTAAGCCTGAGGACAAACTGCGCTGGGAGAGGAGATGCTGTCTTCTAGAATTACTGTCATGGGGGTGATGTTCTTTCTAGGGGATCCTGTGAAAGTAAAATGATGTTTACATGCCAAGATTAATGTCTGGTAAGATTGCAAATAGTCTCTGAGTATTTTGTGGAAGTCTGGCCAAAACATTGTAAAAGATGTGCATCATTTCAGCTAACCAAGTTGGAACCATCTTGTGCAGCTGGTACCCAAAACAGGTCTTGTAGTAGTGCTATCAGTGTTATGCCATCATATCAACCAGGTGAAGTTGTTGTTATGGGGCCCCATATTCTTCCTGGAAACTTCAAAGATTACTGCAGGAAAATTCATTGTTCATCGTGAAAAACTTAAACATTACTTATATAGACATATGTATTCAATGAAAGGTATGAAAAAGACAAAATTAGATGTGAAGAAAAGCAAAGATGTTTTCTAAATTCCTTTTTCTTTCTGTCCCATATCAAACGGCTCTTGACATGAGATAGAAACTCTGGGCTTTTTCTTTTAACAACATGCTTGGATTTAAAGAAGGACAGAGCCATTGTCCAACTCTAAAACCAGCTCTATATATTCATAAACATATACATACATACATATGATAATTTTCACAATAAGAAACTAAAACTAATGGACCAAACAGTAATTAAATAAATACAGTTTCAATGTAATTATTTCAGACATAAGCTAACCCGGCACTAAAAACGCAACCCTCTCCTCCTTGCTACATACATATACATATATATAAATGTATACATTGTATCATTTGTACTTACGAACCATATTTGATTATCTTGATGGTCCTTATTGGATAGTTATTTTTCTACCTCTCATCATTCAAACATCAGGGGTTTCTTGAATTTTTGAAGATGAGTATTTTCCTGCAAAGATAAGAACAGGACCCTGCCCCCATCCTAAATGCTTTTCTTAGCACCTGTATGGTTATTACCAGCGTGGATGTGCTGCCATTTCTCTGTTTCAATAGGTTTCACCTTTTCAAAGCAAATCTTTATTAATTTTGATGGCATCCATAATTTTTTATCTCCTGTGGAAACAAGAGCAAAACCCCTTCCCCAACATGGTACATCTCCTGGTTTCCATTGTGAAGTCAACACATCCTTGAAATATACTGGTTGATTCAATTCAGAAGTTTTTTCCATTAGCCAATGCCTCTCCACTGCTGTTGTTCCTTTCTCATTAGTGTTAAGAAAATTCAAGGTTAACAGAGCATTGTTATGTACATAGGACAAAGCCTATTCCTGATTATGTCTTGCACATGGATAAACAATGAAAACAATTCTGTATCATCTGGTATAAATTCAACAGTTTCAATATGCAAGATAACTCTTTCTGCATATTGTGAATCTGTAACTATATTAAGAGGTTCTTTAAAATCCCTTAGCACCATAAGAATGACATATAATTCTGTCTTCTGGATTTGTAACCTGCTTTCTCTGATTTATTTGCATCAGTATAAAATGTACAGGCTCCAGTTATTGGTGCATCATGTACAATTTGAGGAAGAATCCAAGAAGTTCTTTTTATGAGGTTATGTCTATCACTTTTGGGATAGTTGCTATTAATTTCTCCCAAAAAATTAGCACAAGCTCTTTGCCATGGCTCATTGTCTTCCCATAACTTTTTAATTTCATCAGTAGTAAAAGGTACTATAATTTCTGCTGGGTCTATACCCTGCTAGTTGATGAAGTCTCAGTTTACCTTTTATAATTAATTTAGAGACTTTTTCCACATAAGTTTTTAATTTTTTACTTGGTTTATGTGGCATAAATATCCATTCTATAATAATATCTTCCCTCTGCATTAAAATCCCCGTAGGAGAAATTCTGGAAGGCAATATGACTAGGATACAACTAAGATTTGGGTTCACCCTAGCCACATGTGCCTCCTGTAATTTTTCCTCAACCATTGTCAGTTCCTCTTCTGCTTCAGCTGTTAATTCTCTGGTACTATTCAAATCTTTATCACCATCTAAGGTTTTGTTTAAATGAACTATTAGATCAGGTGTTATCCCAACAGCTGGCCATAGACTGGAAATGTCTCCCAACAATCTTTGAAAGTCATTAAGAGTCTGTAACCGGTCTCTCCTAATTTGTGCCTTTTGTGTTCTAATTTTCTGTAAACCTATTCTGTAACCTAGGTAATTAACAAAATCTCCTCTTTGAATCTTTTCAGGAGCAATTTGTAATCCCCATTTAGGTAAGACTTTCTTTACTTCTTCAAACATCCTTTCTAAACTATCTTTATTTGAATCAGACAACAAAATGTCATCCATATAATGGTAAATTATAGACTTAGGAAATTGCTTACGAATTATTTCCAATGGCTGACTTATAAAATATTGGCACAATGTGAGACTATTGAGCATCCCCTGTGGGAGGATAGTCCATTGATATCTCCTAGTAGGCTGAGAATTATTATAAGTAGGCACTATGAAGGCAAATTCTTCTTTATCCTTTTCTTGTAAAGGTATAGTGAAAAAACAATCTTTCAAATCAATAACTATAAGAGGCCATCCTTTTGGTAATAGAGAAGGCAAAGGAATTCCAGATTGTAGAGGACCCATAGTTTGAATTGCCTTGTTGACAGCTCTTAGATTCACCACCATTCTCCATTTACCAGATTTCTTTTTTACAACAAACACAGGAGAATTCTAAGGGCTGGTTGATTCTTTAATATGGTGAGCATCTAGTTGCTCTCATACCAGCTGTTCCAAAGCCTGTAATTTATCTTCAGCTAAAGGCCACTGCTTGATCCATATTGGCTTCTCAGCTAACCATTTTAAAGGTAAGCCGCGTATGCCTCCATGTGACAAAGAGTCGCCCTGAGGGGTTGCAGTGTTTGGCAACAACTTGCACTCTGACTCACACTGCTTAAGCACTGCACTGCAAGGGGGATTTAAAAACTGCTCAGAAAATAGCAAACCAAGCAGGCAGAGACTGTCTGGGCCCATTGAGCCAGGGAGACATGGAATTTAAATCCATGTGGGGAGGTGCTGAGGGAGGGCTTGTGCCAAGCCAAGATGGCAGCAGGCAGCCGAGCCGGGGTGGGGGGTTTAAAACCAAACATTGGGTGCCAGATGAAGGCGTAAGTCAAAAAACAATCCCACACCAGTTTGGAATTATGATTAATAAAATGGTTATTTATTTAAAAGGAAAAAACTTATAGATCACCGTCCTAGACAACAGCCCTCTGTGCAATCAGGAACGAAGTCTAACAGCTGGAAACCAGAAGCAAGAGAGTGAGCACATGGCTACAGCTGCTTTTTAAAACAAAAGAGACCACACCCCAGTGGGCTGGTATCTTAAAGGCTATTGGCTGAAGGAGAAGAAACAGCTCCCACAGCATACATTGTAGTAGAAAATAAGATGCCAGGGTTTAATGGGCATCACAGGTTTCAAGAGAGGAAAGAAAATTGGAGAGACAGGCAAGAGGAATGGCAGTGTCTGACTTAGTTTGGGTGAACCGTCTGTGAGAAGGAGTCATGGGAAGAACAGAGCAGAACAGGAATCCCAGTATTAAGCAAAAGAGAAGATAGAGAATGGAGGACTGTGACTAGGAGACCAGCTAGAGGAAGAAAACCAACAACTCATATGAACACCAGGAGACAGGGATTATGAGCGATGAGGATGAAGAAGGATGGAACAGTGAGACTCAAGGGTGGTGGCTATGAGTGCACTAGAACAGAAACTTGCTTGAGTAAGAGGGCATCCCCAACAAGGTTGCAGTTTCCCAATAGAATGTCCAAATCACAAGAGACAGGTGTCCTTGACCAGGTGATGGTACCTAAAGGAGTTTAGACTAGCATACAGCATGACTTTGTAGAAAAGTAAAATGTCAGAAGTCAGCTCTGTAGGGTACTTACTCAAGTAGGCAAGGAGAGAAGAGTGGGTAGAGTATGTACAAGAGAAAAACAGTTGAAGATACAGACTATAAAATTTAGAATCAGATGTTGTGGGTGGCAAAGGCAAGCAATGGCAAATGATTTTTAACCATTGGAGGGCTGAATTGGAAGTGTTTTTGGTTTGGTTAAAAGAAAGACAGGATATCCCAAAAAGAACACAGACTTATCGCTAGGTTTTAGAACCAAATATTAGCATACACAGCCAGAAACCACTGAACACAACCATTCACTGTGGATAGAAAGAAAAGTTCTAGTAAAACTCTTTATTTGCCTCCAATAGTAGAGAACAACAGCCACCTACAAATACTTACTGGATTATGTAGGGGTATATGAGATGGGAAGGCAGCTCAGAAAGAAGAGGTACTATAGTTTTGGCATTCTGGCGTTGACATCTGTAGTCAGGAATATTGGCTAGTCATAAGGGCTTATAAGAAATATTTTTGTTTTCTGTTTTCTATCAAGGCCAAGCTCATGTGGAGATTGGATCATTGTTATAAGCACTGCTTGTTTAGGGGTGGCATTTCTTCACACCCAAGACCTGGGAGGAGATATCTGATATGCAGTTCTGAGTATATATTAAATTAGCTCACATGCACCAGGTACTCTGTAAAGTTGTTCTGTATTAATGATCTTATTAAACAATTACAGTAGTCCTATGGGATAGTGCATTAGTTACTGTTCTGTTGTGATAAAATACCATGGCAAAAGCTGTTTAAGGAAGAAAGAGTTTAACTGGCTTTCAATCTCTGAGAGATGAGAACATATCATGGCAGTGAGGGCATGGTTTGACCACAAGAGCAGAAAGCAGCATGACAACATTCATTTGCGCACAGGCAAGAAGGAAAGAAAACCAGCAGGAAATG